>BQNB010014977.1:0-62820 GCA_026074375.1 Tanacetum coccineum
ATACTACTCATATGTAAAATATTAGAATTATCTTACATTCTATTGATTTAACACATGTGATATTACAAATATGTAGAATACCAAAATTAGTGTCACATTATATTGCTTTATCACATGAGATATTACTCTTAAATGACTAAGAACGACAATTTAAATACTCTTCATCTTCCTTACAGTGTTATATCATAAGAGATAAATAAGCATCACTTACAAATACCAAAAGGAATAAAAAAGAAGCAAACGATGAAAATAGAAACTTGACGTAGTCTAAAAATCAAACAAGTCTTTGCATTGCTTTTGAGCAAAAGAATAATTCGCCCAAAGAGGCTTAACCCTTTAATTATACTAACAGGATAATATCACAAGTGATATACAACATTGATTACATGTTAAAAAATTCAAAAATAAACACAATTAGTCATATTATATTGGTTTATCACACGTGATATTAATCATATGTGGAATACTATAATTAATATCACATCATATTGATTTATCACATGAGATTTTATTATTATTTATTTATCACTAGTGATATTACAATGTCAAGGGTAATAATAATTGCTAAGACACGCGTGAATCTTAGTTGATAAAAGTTATATTTATCACCAGTGATATTGTAATCTCGAGGGTAATCATGGTTAAGCCACGAGAATTTCAGGGGTAATCAGTGTTAAGTCAGAGATGAATCTTAGTTAATAAAGGTTTCGAAGGCGGATTTGGCAAGTCTGAAGGCTGATGTCATTTTTAAATAGTTTTAGAATATCACGTGTGGTAAAGAAAATCTATGTATATATTATACCTAGTGGTTAGGGGTTTAGGGTTTTGATATATGGTTTAGTGGTTAGAGGTTTAGGGTTTTTGGTATAGGTTTTGAAGTTTATATATATACATATCACTTGTGGATATACCTAGTCGTTAGGAGTTCAGGGTTTTTTGGTATATGGTTTAGTGGTTAGGGTTTAGGAATTTTGGTATGGGTTTTAAAGTTTATGTATACATCACTTGTGATATTATACCTAGTGGTTAGGGGTTTTGGGTATATGGTTTAATGGTTAAGGGTTTAAGGTTTTTGGTATATCTTTTATAGTTTATGTATATATCACTTGTGATATTATACTTATTGGTGAGGGGTTTAGGGTTTTTGGTATAGGATTTGGTAGTTAAGGGTTTAGGGTTTTTGGTATAGATTTTAAGATTTATGTATATATATATCACTTATGATATTATATCTAGTGGTTAGGAGTTTATGGTTTTTGGTATAGATTTTAGTAGTTAGCGGTTAGAGTTTTTGGTATAGGGTTTAGCAGTTAGTGGTTTAGGGTTTTATATAGGGCTTAGTGGTTAGGTGTTTAGAGTTTTTGGTATAGGGTTTAGTGGTTAGGGGTTTAGGGTTTTTGGTATAGTAAGGGTAATTAGTGTTAAGAAACAAATAAATCTTAGTTAACAGAGGTTCTAAAGGCGGATTTAGCAAGTTGATGACTGATGTTGTTTTCAAATAGTCTTAGAATATCACATTTGATAAAACATGAAATCAACAACAATAAAAAAAAACTGATAATACATTTGATAAAAGTGACTTCATTTATTATCAATTGTGGTATTATACTTTATTCTTTTATACGTTAGTTTATCATAAGTGCTAATTCATTAAATGGGCAAAACATACAACATCTTATTTACATATCACTTGATTATTATAAGTGATAATACATTAAGTGAATAATATATCCAGTCACAAACCAATTAACACAAAATATTTTATTGCACATACTATTCAACAAACAAGTTTTATATTCACCTTTAGGACTACAAATATTCAGTTACATGAAATATATAACCAACAAGTTCCATATTAAGTAACTGAATATTACACCAACTTATGATATTACACCTAGTGGTTAGGGGTTTAGGGTTTTTGGTATAGGTTTTAGTGGTTAGAGGTTTATGGTTTTTGGTATACATTTTAAAGTTGATGTATATACCACTTGGTTGATTTAACTAGTGGTTAGGCAGTTTACGGTTTTTGAGTATAGGTTTTTAGTGATTAGAGGGTTTACGCTTTTTGGTAAATGGTTAGTGGCTAGGGTTTAGGTTTTTGGTTTAGGATCTAAACTTATGTATATATCACTTGTGATATTTATTCCTATGGGTAGAGGGTTTAGGGTTTTTGGTATGGGGTTTAGTGGTTAGGGGTTTAGGGTTTTTGGTATAGATTTTAAAGTTTATGTATATATCACTTGTGATATTATATCTAGTGGTTAGGACTTTAGGGTTTTTGTTATAGGGTTTACTGGTTAGGAGGTTTAGGGTTTTTTTTTTGGTATATATTTAAAATTTTTATGTATATATCACTTGTGATATTATACATAGTGGTTAGGGGTTTAGGGTGTTTTTTTTTTTTGGTATAGAGATTAGTTGTTAGGGGGTTTAGGGTTTTTTGGTATAGGGTTTAAAGTTTATGTATATATCACTAGTGATTTTACCTAATGGTTTAGGGTTTAGTGGTTAGGGAGGGGGTTTTAGGGTTTTGGGTATAGGGTTTAGCGGTTTGTGGTTTAGGGTTTTGGTATAGGATTTAGTGGTTAGTTGTTTAGGGTTTTTGGTATAAGGTTTAGTGGTTAGGAGTTTATGGTTTTTGGTATAGGTTTTAAAGTTTATGTATACACCACTTGTGATTTTATACCTAGTTGTTAGGGGTTTTGGTATAAGGTTTAGGGTTTTTGGTATAGATTTTAAAGTTTATGTATATATAACATGTGATATTATACCTAGTAGTTAGGGGTTTAGGGTTTTGGTATAGGGTTTAATAGTTAGGGGTTTAAGGTTTTTGGTATATATTTTAAAGTTTATGTATATATCACTTGTGATATTATACCTAATGGTAGGCGTTTAGGGTTTTTAGTATAGGGTTTAGTGGTTAGGGATTTACATATAAGTTTTTACATATTTTACTCATATATAAAATACCAAATTTAAAGTCATGTTATATTGCTTTATCACATGAGATACTACTCTTAAGTAACTAAAAACGATAATTTAAATACTCTTCATCTTCCCTACAATGTTAATGCAGATTGGTTTGACATTGGTTTCATGTGTTTTGTTTATGTGATTGCTTCAAATTCAAGTTGTATCAGTTGTAATATTTTAAGTTGATGATAGTTTACGGTGCTTATTAGTTAAACTTTATTATTTCGCATGTCGAATATCACTTGTGATATCTCATAAACATAGTCAATGTCTAATATCACTTGTGATATTTGATAAACAAACAAGTATGTTTTTCATCCTTTAATATCACCTGAGATATTTAATTGATTTCTGAAAACCCGTAAGAAAATTGCGAAAACAACAAAACGTTTGGAAAACAAACAAAATTGACGAAAAATGTGTCGAAACGACAAATACGTAAAAAACAAACAAAACCGTAAGAAAACTGACTAAAACATATGAAAACGGAAGAAAACGTCTGAAAATGACCGAAAGAGGACGAAAACGTGCGAAAACAAAAGAAAAAGTACGAAAACGAGCGAAAACCTGCCAAAACACGCGAAAGCTGGCCGAAACGCGCGAATGCTGGCCGAAACGCGCGAAGCTGGCCGAAAAGCGCGAAAGCTAACCGCAACGCGCGAACACTAGCCGAAATGCGCGAACGCTGCGCGAAAGCTGACGAAAACGCGGGAAAGCTGACAAAAAAGCGCGAAACCGACAAAAACGAGCGAAAGCCGGCGAAAACACGCGAATGCCGATGAAAATGCGCGATAGCTGGCGAAACGCGCGAAAGCAGACAAAAATGCGCGAAAGCGGACGAAAACGCGCGAAAGTCGACGAAAACAAAACAAGCAAAACTGAGGACGAAAAGCGTTAAGAAAATGTCCCTAAACCAAAAAAACGATGAAAAACGTGTAAAAAGCGTGTGAAAACGAAAGAAAATGTGCAAAAGCGACGAAAACAGAAGAAAAAAATGTAAAAACAAACGAAAATGTATGAAAACGTACGAATGCTGACCGAAACGGGCGAAGGATGGCTGAAAAGAAAATGAAAGTGCATCATTCAAGGTTGTTTGTTAATTTATTTACGATAGGTAGATAATATCTTTAAATAGGAAAATCCAAACTCCTATTATTTAAAAATGTTGATTTTAATTGTGTTTTAACGGTAATGATCGAAAGAGGACGAAAACGTGCGAAAACAAAAGAAAAAGTGCGAAAACGAGCGAAAACCTGCCAAAACGCGCGAAAGCTGGCCGAAACTTGCGAATGCTGGCCGAAAGGCGCGAAAGCTGGCCGAAAAGCGCGAAAGCTGGCCGCAACGCGCGAACACTGGCCGAAACGCGCGAACGCTGCGCGAAAGCTGACGAAAACGCGGGAAAGCTGACAAAAAAGCGCGAAACCAACAAAAATGAGCGAAAGCCGACGAAAACGCGCGAATGCCGACGAAAATGCGCGAAAGCTGGCGAAACGTGCGAAAGCTGACAGAAACGCACGAAAGCGGACGAAAATGCGCGAAAGCGGACGAAAACGCGCGAAAGTCGACGAAAACACGTAAATGAGGACGAAAAGCGTAAGAAAATGTCCAAAAACGAACGAAAACATGTAAAAGCGTGTGAAAACGAAAGAAAATGTGCAAAAGCGGACGAAAACAGAAGAAAAAAATGTAAAAACAAACGAAAATGTATGAAAACGTACGAATGCTGACCGAAACGGGCGAAGGATGGCTGAAACGCCGCGAAGGCTGACCGAAACGCGCGGAGGCAAGCTGAAACGAGCAAACGCTGGCCGAAACTCGCGAAGGCTGGCCGAAACGCGCGAACGCTGGCCGAAACGCGCGTACGCTGGCCGAAACGAGCGTACGCTGGCCGAAACGCGCGTACGCTGGTCGAAACGCGCGAACGCTGGCTGAAACGAGCGAACGCTGGCCGAAATGAGCGAATGCTAGCCGAAACGCCCGAACGCTGGCCGAAACGCCCGAACGCTGCGCGAAAGCTGACGAAAACGCGCAAAAGCTGACGAAAATGCGCGAAAGCCAACAAAAACGCGCGAAAGCCGGCGAAAACGCGCGAATGCCAGTGAAAACGCGCGAATGCCTGCGAAGAAGTGCGAATATTGTCTTTTTAATCTAATGAAATGGATGGTTTAGATTTGTCCCTTGGTATGTAGGAAGAAACTATTATGCAAAATAACTCACCTCTAAATTTGTAGGGCTGGATTTTTGTACCTTCAACTCAACGAAATCAAAAGTTTAGTTTTTTAATCGAAGAACTAAGCCGGTGCAATGCACGGGTCTGTAGCTCTCAATTTGTCAACGCTTCCTAAATTATAGCCAATTAGTTTTAGTTTCATAAATTAGTAGCAGATTCAAATGTTATAGCCAATGCAGTTTCAATTTGTCAACGTTTCCTAAATAATAGCCGATTCAACTTTTAAGTTTTCAAGTTTTTTTTCAAGATGTTGAAAATTCAAGAATAGGTGGTTTTTTCCTTTATAAGGGGTATAAATATAGTTTTCTCTTTGGGACAGGATTTTGCCTGTTCGTTATTGTTCAAGACACCTTTTTTTATTTCTGATGGATCTCTATGTATCCTGAAACACGCAAAGCAGTTACCAATCATACATTTAATGTCATTAAACCCGACCAAGATATTTTTGTTAAGTCATCAAAATTTTGAATAAATATATGAAACGGCAGATTTTTTCCTTGGCGAAATATATTGTTTTATTAATGGGAAGTGATTTGCACACTCCGCCATTTGATTTGCATACTCAAATTATTATGTCATGGCGTTTATACCCTTAACATTTATGTCTTGAATTGCACACACCACTAAATAATGCTAGGGTATAAATGTCAAGAGACAAATAGTTTGAATGTGCAAAATTGTGAAGTGTGCAAATCATTTCCCATTATCAATTGACACACGTTATAATTTAGAGAGAGATAAAAAGGGTGTTATATATTTCGGATTTTAAGGGAGGGATAGCTTATTTTTGAAGAAGTTCAAGCAAGACGCATTACGGCATGTCGGGGGGTTGGGGGTGGGGTGTGTGGGGTTCAGAGAGGTGGGTGGATCAGGGGTGTCGAAAGGTGTTGTGGTGCTGCAAGGTATTACGGGAATGTATTGCGAACAGCAGAGAACTTACGTGTAGAAAGGGTCACAAGACTGCTAGAGAATAAATGAACAACAATCAATATAGGAAAATTAAAGAATTGAAACAGTTGCAAGTTCTAGTATACGAGACCCATTTTAACTCGCACAGCAAAAACTAAGGATTAATGGGTGGTATCAAGAACTTATCAAATTGAGTTGGCATATATAACTGCACGTTTCAATTCTTTAATTCCTATATTTATTAGTTGTCATTTATTAGAGCATCTACAATGCATCAAGTCTTTAATGACTTGATGCATTTAATGCATAACATTATAATGACTAAAAGCCTTGAAGAATGACTTAAAGTTTATCAAGTCTTATGGAAAAGCTTTTCAAAAAGCTTTTCTTGCAATGCACAAAAACCATTCAAAAAGCTTTTTACAAGAGTAAAAAGTTGTTGCTCATTTGAGCCATTGTGGATACTCTTAGTTGCCGAGTATACTGCAAAGTTGAATACTTCCCTTGCTGAATTTCAATTGCCAACCGAATTTATTATTCAACATTGAGTATTCTAGTTTCTTAAATTAGATTTAACATTTAACTTTCCTACATTTTCAGAAAAGGGTGCTAAACTCTTTATAATGTAGTATAGTATACTAGTTTCATAACCCGCCCGATTGGGCGGGTTAGCTTCATGATAAAACATGTCGAATAATGAATAAAAATTGTAAAACCCTTTACGTAATACATATTGAAACAATAATGAAGCATTTATTTTAATACAAATCTATGCTACGAATTTAAATATGAAATAAAACTTCTTTGCAAAAAAGATTGCTATGATGTTTTAGATATTATCATTTCCTTCTCCATTTCACCACATTTGTAGTACATGTCGATAAGTGAATTCTTTATTAAAACATCATATATTTCGACTCTCAGCAATTGACGATGAATCGGTTTTGCTAACACACCATTATAAAAAGAAGACGCTAATACTAATGCTATTCACGCCTATTTTGCATTAACCCATCAATAACCGCATTTGAACTTGCTGCATTTTTTATGGGCAATCGGAAAAACAACCCTACAGCTTTATCCATATCACCATTCTTTAAATGCACACTAATCATTATATTCCACTACACAATATCTTTATCACCTATAAACTCAAAAAACTTGATCGCATAATCAAACGCCTCATATTTCACACAAATATAAAGCACATAATTATTAACGTCACATCTAAACAAACCACAATATCCACCTAACAATAGTCTTACCTATATTAACCTCATATTTACCGGCACAACACTTTAAAACACTGGAAAATGTTAACTAATCAGCAGTAACACCTTGTTTTTGCATTTGTGTAAATAAGTCCATATATATTTTATAAAACTCCTATATTAAATGATCTATTATTTTTTAATGTAAATCCTTTTCTTATAAAAGAGTTTCATAAAAGGATTTCACACAAACATATAATAAGTCTTATGAAGGCATCAAATGATTAAATTATTTTCTTAAATAAATAGATTTTAACCTCCTAAGGTGTGTATGGGATGCTAATAAAAATAGATTATCCGTTTTGAAAACGAATAATCAGATAATCAGCTGTCACAAAACGTGATTTTAAAATTTAGTGTTTGGATTTGATTATATTGTATGATAACGCAATAATCAGATAATCAGTTTTTTAAGTGTTTGGCAAATCAGATTATTAGTGATATAATGGGTAAAATGACAAAGCTAGACATTTATATATTATTAATATATACTATAAAGACAAAGGTTCAGTGGGTCTTGAAGGGTACTTTTGTAATACTTTAAGAAATGTCAGTTGCGTTTTCAAAAAGTAAGTAGGCACTAACTTTTTGCAAGACCACGTATTAATGCCCATAACCGCAGAATAAATAGATATTTCCAATTACCATCCAAACACTATAACCAGGATTATAACTGTTTTCAAAAAGAAATAATCAAATAAGTTTCTCTCAAAACGCAATAACAAACACCCACTAAATCCTTACTTTGTTTTATCTATGTAGTGTTTGTACACAGAATAGAGATGTAAGAATGACTATGTAAACGATATACATTCATTGTTGTTTTGCTAAAGTATAGCATGCTTTACCTCAAGTGGAACCAATCCCTGATCTTTTGATTGAATAGACTGTGAGGTCGCATATAATGAAGTAATGAACTATAATGGTTGATCTTGATGGTTCAAATTTAATATACTCTTAAACATCACAAGCCATAGCACATAAGGTTTCTCGCTTAAGATCCGCAGGAAGTGGTGGGTCCTGCAATTTCAAGAAAAGAGACAAAATAATATTCTTTATAAAGTGTAAAAAAATATCTTAAATGGATAACTCATTGCGAAAAATTTCGCAGTACCCGGTTGAAATTTTTGTTGTCTCAATCAAAATATCCCCAGACAAATCACATTTATTCAAAATACCCATTTAATCGCGCTACCCCCACTCGATTTACTTTTGGACACGTGTCGACCTCATACGCAATTTTGAGAAATTAAAAAATATATATATATATATGTGGATCGCGTTTTGAAACACTCGATTTACATTTCAAAAAAAAAATTATTGAAAAAAAATTGTGGATCGCGTTTTATAGCCCTCGATTTACATTTCAATTTTTTTTTTTTTTTTTTTTTTACAAAATGGTAGATCGCGTGAGCCCCCCCTCGATTTAACATATTTTTTTTTTCAAGTCTGGTGAGTATAAAGTTAAGAGTTTAGGGTAATACCAAGTATTGTTTTATATCAAACTCTAGATCTTGGGCAATTTAGCGTATGTGTATATAATACTCAAATGTTTTATACTAATTATTTATTTGGTTATCTGTGTAGTCTTTGATGAGCTCTACTTAATGAATCAAAATTTACTAAAATTAGTTTTAATATGCATAAGATATGATGGTGCAAAGTGTGTCAGTTGTTCATTTTGTTTAAAAAAAATATGAAAAAATTTTAAACCTATATTTTTTGCAATTATAAAAGTTGTAATTGAAAGCATACATGTTAACGGTATTCATTAAAAAAACATCACACATTAGAATCACACAATCTCTAGTAGAGTACATTGCCAACCTTATTTAGACGACATGAAAACATAAAAACAACAACGCACAACGTCATACCTGGTTAGCAATTGAGTGTTAAACTATAATGCTTTTACAGTCCTACTGAGTTCTTCATGCAGCTGTCGGTTTTCCTTCCATGCTCCTAGCAACTCAATCCCTGACGCTTTCAATTTTCACACATTTTTTCATGTCGCCCCTGTCATGCATCCAAATGCGTTTCTTACTGTTAGGAATAATGTTCTCTTAACTTAGTACCGTTAGAACAAATAGTTAGTACCGACAGTTATACTTAGTACCGACAGTACAAAGTGTTAGTACTGCTGGTTAGTTAGTACCGTTAGTAGAAAGCTAGTTAGTACCGATGACAAGATATTTAAAAGATATTTTTGAGATATTTGTCAGAAAAATATGTAAGCCTTTTAGGGTTATCCTTATCATATAAAAGGAACCCTAGGCATAGTTAGACATAAGAGTTCAATACAAGATCATACAGAATATACAATATCATAGTTAGCATGAAAATATTTTTGTACCCTTTTTTTTTTTTAATATTTTTGTAGAAGAAAAATATTCACAAATGTAAATACAAGTTGTCAATACGTAGCGATATTCTTTTTCAACCTCCCCGGCAGCGGCGCCAAAAATTGACTCGCGCCAACCAACCCCTCTTTTTTTTTATGTATCAATAAGTAAATATAAATACACAACAAAGGATCAGAATTCGCGCTAGATCAAGAAAACCGGAAGCAGTATAGAGTGTTCCCGGGTCGTTATGTCCCAACGAGGCTAGAAATGGATTATCGAAGAACGATTGATGATTGGTGTTTGAATGTAACAAGGAATGTTTGTGAATTAATACTGAAAGCAAATGCACATAAAAATTAAACAAGAACATAAACTAGAATAAGTATAAAAGCTAGAAATAGCAAAAACACTTAAAACTTTTACGCAAAGGCACAAATAAGCTCTAATTAGCTTAAGACAGACAAATAAGCTAATCTAAATCTAAATAAGCAAATTAAGCATGCAATTAAGCTAAATTAAACAAGAGAAACACAACAGTACTAACAACAGTACTACCAGTATTAACTACCAGTACTAACTTAAAGTTAGTACTGCTAGTTATAAGTTAGTACTGTTAAGTTAAGGTTAGTACTGTTAGCCTTAACAAAACACAATTAAACAGGAAATAAGCAAATAAGCTAAAACAGGAGGTTAACTACCCAAAATAAGCACTTAAGCATAAGAATAAGCAACCAGAATGGACTATAATGATAAATAAGCTAGAAAACTAAAACTGATTAACTCTTAAAATTATTTTGAAAAGACAAATAAGTTCTACTGAAAACAGTACACTAAAATAAGCTTAATCTACTCTAAAAATCTAAAGAAATCTTAAACAAGCTGAAATAATAAGCTGATAAGCTAAAATGACCTGTCAGTACTAACAGTTTTAACTGACAGTACTAACTTGGAGTTAGTACTGCTAGTGTTAGTTAGTACTGCTACCTTTGAAATCCAAGAAAATGAACTAGCAGTACTAACTTGGAGTTAGTACTGGTAGTGTTAAGTTAATGCTGTTCCAAAAGTTAACTAGCAGAACTAACTTAAGGTTAGTACTGTTAGTTGAAAATACCCCTTCAAAATCATTTTTCTTTCAAATTAATTAAAAACAGATTATCAAATAACAAAGTAAAACACTTATAAGCAATTTTCAATCCATAATAAGCACTTAAATAAGCATGAATTAGTCTAGCAGTATAAACTTAAAACCAACAGTTGTATTAAATAAACTAGCAATTCTGCAATAGATAAGTAAAGTAAGAAATAGAGAGACTTACTACACCCTTGCTCAAAACAGGGTCAAACAATGAATCTACAAGCTCTAGCTTGCATAGAACAAGCTAGTGAGAGTCCATAAGCCCATCCAGAACTGGCTTATCATCCATAACATAAGCTGAGGTATATTTGAGAGTGATTTGTGTGATTTTCTCTTAACTACTTAACTTTTTATTTTTACTTAATGAAAACAGCTTATAAGTAAGCTGTGGTGAGAGCTTTTTGAACACAAAATAATTTGATTAAGAAACTTAACACTTGGAATTTAAAAACTTCAAACTTGCATTAATCTTGAAAGTGTTACAAAACTGAAAGTAAGAAGCTGTAAATGACTTTGAAATTTAAGCTAAGATTAACAACTAATTCGTAACTAAAAACTTAAAAGAAAAACTAGATATAAAAACTAGATGCCTCAAAGGCTTACAAAAAGCTCTATTTATAGCCGAAGTCTTCAACTTGCAGCTTGTGCTTCTTATGAGAACTAGCAAATCCCAGCCTTTGATTTCTTTTGAGCTTCTTTGGAGACAATCTCAGCCATCGAAGTGCTTTGGGAATGGAGAGGGTTGCCAACATGGACTTTATAAAGTGCCGGGGGGGGGGGAAGTATGGGTGGTGAAATGATTTGGTAGGATGTTAGTGATTTTGCAGGAGAAGTATGGGAGGCAAAAACCCCGGGTGTGGTGGTTTTGTTATTGGCGGGTAAGTGCTTCTATACAGTTGGGCTGTGGCAGAGAGTGTGTTGAAGTATGATTAAGGGTATGTTTGGTTTTTGTGTACAAGAAAAGCCCCTCCACATCTTTCTTCTTTTCATTTCCTTTTCCCCCTTTCTTTCTTTTATAAATGAACTTTTCCAAATTTGCATAATCAGCCCTTGTGGTTTATATAATAATATAACTTAGGGGTTTGGCATTTTTGACCCCTCAAGTTATATTTTTCTTTGCTTTTTCTTTTGGGAGTTGAATTGACTTATGATTAGGCCTTCGTTCTTCACACACTTTTTCATCTCGCGTCTTGTTTTGTCGCTTTTTGCTTGGCTTTTCGTCTTTTTGTGAGATATCCGTTTCCTGCACAATACAAATGCAAACATACAAATACAATGTATTTTTGGTATGTTTTTATTCTTTTAAGTTCGTTTTAAATGGAAAATGGTATGTGTAATTAAGCACATACCAGTTATATTCCGTGAATATATATGGATTTGTTCCCACCAAACTCACATGTATTCACAAGGGATGTATATTGGATATTGATACGTTCGATAGTATATATACGTAATAATATCAAAGTATAAAGAGATTTACTAAAAATCCTTGAGGACAAAAATTTAAAGTAAAACTCTACACACGAAAATATAATACGTAAGAATCCGGTAAATGATTACCGGGTCGTTTTCCCAAAGACTTATGAAATTGAGACCTCGTTTGTTATTTGGACAATGACTTGAACTGGTTCGAAGATGATTGTTTTCTAAAATCCTAATAGAGAGCAAATAAAAGCACAATTAAAGCTAACTACGAAAAACGTTAACGGGATAAAGAAAACGCGACAAATAAGCAATTGAACTAAAATTAAACCCTAAATGCTTTTCTAAACTTTTTTCTAATCCTAAATGACTATTTAAAAGAAAATGCTAAGGAAATTCTAAAACGAGGGTAATTTAAGTTTAAAAACGAAGAAAACAAGAACGGGAATGAAATCCCGTTCTTTAAAAAATGAACTTCCAAAATATTAACCCTACGAAAGTAAATTTCAACCTAAACCTAGAATATGATAAAAGAAAATTTTATAAAAAAGAAAATTATTTTTTTTGATTATTTTTCTATTTTTTATGATTTTTTAAAGTTTTTAACAAAATTAATTCACGAAAAATATAAAACTTTAACTAAAAATTCTAAGAAAATTCTTAAAAATTACTTAAGTTATAAAGATTGTATGAAAAATAAATCCTATAAATAAGCTAAAAAGAATAAGCTAGGAAAAAGAAAATAAGCACTCGAAGTGCTTATTTTATAAAGAGCTCAAAAAGGTGTTAAAAGATTTAATAGTGCAACTCAGGACGTAAAAGTCCCAAGGGCACGTTGGTTAGTGGTGTGTGTGTTGAGGCTTATAAAGGTTGAGGAGGGTTGAGGTTGTGGGTTCGAGTCTTGCTCACCCACAATTTCCCCTCTTTCCTATTTTTATTTTTTTGCAAAAACTTTGAAAAGCAAAGTTATTAAACATAGAAAAACTAACAACTTTAATTAAAACAATTTTTTAAAAAAATCAAAATTTAAGCTGAAAACAGCTTTTTAAACAGACAGAAAGCTTAATTAAGCTTTTATTAAAACTTGATAAGCTAAAAACGGGTATAAGCTAAAGCTATAACTAAATAAGATATCACTAACTTAAAGTTAACATAATAAGCTACTTTAAGCTAGAAATGAACAAAAAGCACAAGCCATAAGCTGAAATTTCAATTAAGCACTTATTTAAAAACTGCATACCAAACAGGCCTTAAGGGCAACTTTAGGCTTAATTTTCCATAAGCAAACAGATCCTTATGACATTCTAGCTTATATCATCTTAAACCTTGGCCAAAAATCTATTTAAAACAACAAACAAAAGACATTTTGAAATTCAATTAAGCATTGAAAAAACACAATGAAAAAGCTACTTATGCTGTTTTTGATGTTTTTGGTTTTTTCTATGAAAAAACTAATAAGCTAAATCCTAGACCTAATAAGCTACAAACAACTTAATATAAACCTAATAAACTAGTTAAGACAGAAACTGAACAAAAACTTATGGCAATAAGCTAAAAATCCTAAATAAACAAGTCCAAACAATCTCTGGAGGCAACTTTAAGCTTATTTTAAGATAAGCTAATGGATCCTTATGGACTTTTGGCTTATTACACTAAAAAGAAGACCTATAATACTACTTAAAACCTTAGATGAAAAACATTTTGAAATCCAATTGATCAAAGAAAAAGCTAATGGAAAACTGCTTATTAACTTAATAGGAACTAATTTTACTTTTGGTTTTTCAAAAGACAAATTGTTAATTTTAAGCTTAAAAACAGATTACTAAATGAACTTTTTAAATCAAAATAAGCTCAAACAAATTAAATATGACCTAATATCTACTAACATACTAAATTTCAGAAGCTAACAACTACTTTACCTATCTGAATTTTAAGCTAGAAAATGGCCTTAAAGGCCTTAATACTTTCTGATCTATTTGACACTTTTATAGACAAAATTCAAAACCAAAGAGTGCAGGCTTAAAAAAATTGATTCTTACTCTTAAAAACTCAAAACAAGAGCTAATAACCACAAGAAACATTCAAAAGCTCAAAAGCTTATGGACTTGAGCACAATGTCTCAGATTAACACAATCAACTATCAACCTAATAGAATCCTTATTAAACCAAATAAAGACCTTAAAACCTTGCTATATAAACATCAAAATGAGATTTAAACTTGTTTAAAAGAGCTAAAAGGTTATGGATAGTACTAATCTTCAGTTAGTACTGTCATTTACCAAACACCCCCTTAAATTGTTCAATCCCATCTTTAAGCTTATGATAATAAGAATTAAGCCTTAAAGTTCAAATACCAGATAGTTATAAGCTTCTAACAGAACTAATAAATAGATTTAAGAAACAAATAAGCTAGAAACACAAACCTACAAATTATGCTACTATTTTTGGTTTTTTTAACTGTTTTATAACTATATTATGCAAACTATGATTTAAACTAACAATTAAACTAAATAAGCATCTAATAACAACATTAAACACTAATAAGCTAATCTAAGCAAAAATAAGCTACTATTAAGTAGTAATAAGCTAAATGCAATATTTAAACTATAAAGTGTAAATTGAAAACTTAATAACCTGGCTTAAAACAAGCTTTTCAATGCTTTATGAGCTAATCAACAAGCTCCAACTTATCCTAGGATAAGCTGGTGTGGTCTTGGAAGCCCTTCCATTACTGGCTTCCTTTTCTTATATAAGTTGTGGTAATTTGAGGGAGCATTTGTGTCTTATTAAGCTTAGTTAAGCTTTTGTGAGCTTAACTAAGTGCAAACTAACTAAAGTAGCTTAAGAGAGCTTATGAGAAGCTTATAATCAATTTAGACAAAAATTGCTTAAATGAAAAGTATCACTAATTAACAAAAGTTATTAAAGATAAAATAATTTTTATTTTGATATACAGCTGTATTAATTATGAAAAGAGATTAAATTGAATTTTAAAGAACAAGTAAAATTACAGCTAAAAAGCTACATTAAGCTACTTCGTAAAAATTAAGGCTAGATTTCCTTGTGAGTGAGAGATGTCTTGTATTTAAGCCTGAAGGAGAAGGATCCTAGATCTCAGGCACACGCTCCTCTTGAACTCTAATCTTGGCCCTTTATTCCTTGCAATCATTGGATGCCCCTTCTTAGCCCTTGGATGAGAATGTAAGCACACGGATTGCCAAGCTGGCAATCCCAACTCTTTGGAGCTTTTGTGCTTCTTTTGGCCTTCCTTTAGTGTAATTTCCCATTTCTAGATGTGTTTCTTTTGAGCCCCGCGTGTCACTCCTTGACCAATCACAATCATTGGTGACGTTTTGGCTTAATGAGCTGAAGCATAGTACTTAGTATCTTGATGGCAACGCTGGAAGAGCTTCTAGAAGTAGGTTAATTGTATTTAAATAGGGTAATTATGAGGATAATGAATTGGGGAAGACGGGTAAACAGTAAAACTGTTTTTCCCGCCCCCCAATTTTATTTGTTTTAGTGTTTGATTCGAGGAATGAGGTTGTTTGACTTGGGCTCGGGATTTATAAAAAGAGATTGGGCCGGTGAAATTTTTAGGCTTGGTAAAGGTAAAAAGATTTTATAATTAAGGGATAACGACCGTTAGCTTCTTAAGAAAAGAGGACTAACGGTGTTAGTGATTTAGGGTTTTGGTGAAATTTGATTTAACATTAAGGGTTATTTGGGTATTTTGAGGGTTTTGTCTTTTTGTGGGTTGACCAATGGTTGACCAAGGTTGACTTTGTTGACCTTTGCTAGAAACTCCCGGTTCTTGTGCACTTTATCCGTCTCGTGTTCGTGTTTGTCCAGTTTTGACCATTTTCTTGTGATTTTTGCAATATCCGTACCTACATATCACAAATGACAAAACAAGAAATATACAAGCATAATTTGCACAATTTGTTCATTTTAGGGTCATTTTTGGTATAAAAAGGATATGTGATTTCTCACATATCCATTAATTGTGACAGGATTAATTGTGTCTAGGTCTTAGGATGATGACCCGCCTAAGTCTTAAGAATGATATGCCGCTTCGAGATAAGTAAATCATTGTACTAAAACAAACAAACCAACATTGAACCGGATTAATATGGCTAATATAATTTTCTATCATTTGGCTTGTAACGCTTTTCTATCTTCTAGATTTTTTCTTTTGTGTATATTGTGTATTGAATTGATATTTGTTTCCACCAAACATGTGTCAGTCTTCAGGCTGAAAACCCCCATATCGTTAGACAACGTACATAGCATAGGTTTAACCAGTAAATAGACTAATTAAATACTAATAGAATATAGGATTAATGTTTCATTTTTAGTGTTCGACACCCTACTTACCGCGAACTCCATCTTGATCGGGTACACTACTCGTTAAAGTGTTGTTTTAGGTTTGTCGGCTAAATATAAATTTAAAACTTGATAATCAAATAATTGACCCTACACGACAGCACATTAGGTTTTGGCGTCGTTACCGGGGAATGAATTAATTAAACCTTATTCTTATTAGTATTTCTAACCATTAATTAATTTAGTTTAGAGTAATCTAATTATTTAAATTCTGTTTGTATTTATTCGCATTGTGTGCTTAAATTGTTTGTTTAAATTCTCGCATTTAAATGTTTTTAAATAGTATTCTGTTATGAATGATCACCTGATACGTCGTATCTACTAGTTAGATACGAAGTATCAACCCTTCTGTTCAAGACAACGTATTAAGTTTTACTGTCTAAACGGCGTATCTGTTTTCCAACAATACGGCGTATTTCGTAAACTCTATACGGCGTACTGGCATTCAACAGGCCTATATGGCGTATTCACATCAATTGAATACGACGTATCTGTCATCTGATACAATAGCAATTCGATCTTCTATATCTTACTAACAATTTCCTCCATTCTTGAGAAAGTGGTGATCGCTTGTCACAACTCAGGATGGCACCAAGCTATGATGACGCAATGAGAAGGGATGGAGAGCATAATAAATCACGAATGATCACAACTTCCGAACTAAAAATCAATGATGAATTCTTGAAAATATTGCAGGACAACGCCTTCAATGGCATGGATGGAGGGGACGTTACCGATCACATTGCAAATGTGCTCAAAATAACTAAATGGATTAAGATGCCTAATGTGGAAAAAAAATGAACTACGATTACACGTCTTCTCAAAATCACTTAGTGGAGATGCCGAGAAATGGTGGAACAATGAAATAAATGAAACAACTATCACCTGGAGCGAACTGAACGATAAATTTTTTCCTAAATATTACCCTTTGTCCCATACTTACAATAGCAAAATCCCTGATAACCTGGACAACGGAACGGATTACTTGAATTTATATATTGGCTGGCATCAAAGTTTGACAACTATTAGGAGATTGACAAGAATACCAAAAATGGGTTATGGGAATTCTATGTAAATGAACGTGCTAAAGGAACAATTGTCGACCTCGACGAATACAAAGAACCATGTTCGAATACATTTTATAAACCCTATTTAGACGCACAGGAAGCAAAAGACATCAATGAAGTTATTAATAGGGAATATTCTCCAATACCAATGCCCTCTCGCCGCGACATCGATAACCCAGACGAACTATGCAAAATTGAAGAATTCACAGTCATACGACATTCGATAGGCAATGATGAATAATTCATTATTGTGGGTCTAAGCAAAATTAATACTGTTGAAAGAACTCCTGGCAGCATGTCTTGCATCTACCACGAACTCTTCAACAAGAAAGATCGCGGATGGGAAGTAACATGGACAAGATGAAAGAGAAGGAGAAAGGTTGAACTTAAAGACCAGCTGAAACAAAAGTGCTTCCCGAGAGACAACCCGGTCATTTTAATTGTTTGTCGCATTTTAATTGTTTGTTGCACGAGTCTGTCTTCCCAGACACTCTATATGGCGTATTGAACCCTCTAGATACGGCGTATAGACGTGTCTAGACGTTATCAGTTTTTAAAACTTAAATATTTAATTTCTAGTAATTTAATTGTTTTTACAGGAACCATACGGCGTATCCTAGGGTTTGGGATACGGCGTATTGATCCCTGTACAGTTGTGTGTTTAATTGTTTTCTTGTACCATTGTAGCGAGATAGAATTTGCACTTGTCTTCTAATCTTTTATGCAGGACCTTGCTGAAACTATGATATGGTATATTCTGAAAAAGACATGTGTTGAACTTATCCGGGCATTCTGAAGCCCTAGTCAACACACTTTTTGCTCAAGGACTCATCTTGGAGAATTATCACGCGCAAAACATCAGGGAGTTTTCCGTTCTAATTCTATTTTCCCTTATTATTTAATTGTTTTATCTATACAACGAGGACGTTGTATAACTTAAGTGGGGGGATAGAGAATTAGAACGTACTTGTCTTCTTTTTACAAAATAACATGCAAAGTGCTTAAAAACGGCCAAATTTAAAAAAATCAGCATGACTTTTGTAAAAATCACTAGTTACATTACCTAGCGCACTATAACCCTTGATACATATTGTGAGAATTAAGCCTATTTCGTTTCTAACTATCTACAAAATTTCACAAAATTATAAGTGTGTCGGTGATGTAGTGGACTTTAGAACTTGGCCTGGTATATCACTCGAGACCGCAATGATTAGTACTATGGATTTAGAGGGAGGAACATGTTCAACTGATAAATTTCTAGGATTAAACCAAATAGCCTACATGTTATAAAATTAACTAACTACACTGGTTAGTTAACTCCCGTATAACCCTTTATTACTCTCATTTTTAAAGTAAACCCCCTAGAACAACTTGTTGAGCCATTCCTTATTTTTACACCATATTATATGTTTCGTTACACCTTTACGCCTTAGCCTACCGTGTAGATTAAGTCTATTTTAATCAATGTTGCTAGTTGCTTTCGAGTAAAGTCTTGTATTTCCTATGTTAAAGTCAAATTTTTCTATCTCTGTCATGGTCGAGAAATTGCACAATGCAATGGGAAATTATGTAGCTCGTAAGTTTCGCTACTTTCGCAATTATGAGTCATGTCCGAAGAAAAAGTGTTACAAGGAAAAATTATCTAGACGAATTATGATAGTGAAGGCGGTGGAATCAAACTGAGATTTATTATGTATTGTTTAAAAAAAGGAGGGAAAAACATAGTCGGTTCAAAAGAAGTCTATACCGAAGGAATTACTTGGAAGGATCGATTATTCGTTGATACGTTACAAAATCAACGATGTAAAGTCTTGTAAAAAGTGGCTGATATCACCACTTATTCTGTAAAAGTATGTAAAGAGCGCGATGTAAGGGAAGTTGACCGTTATGGGAACGCCAACTTAGGTTGTCTTTGTCATTTCTGTGATCGAGGTGTTTGTCTATAGGTTCGAGTCTTTATCACGGAACGGTTGAAGGAAAGTTACTAGCAACCATACCTTATTTGTTGGCTTAATCTATTGGTTTTGTAAATTTTATTTAACACCCAATTTACTTCCCTTTCCTAGCAACTAACCTTAGTGTCTACTCGAACGAGGACTTGTTCAAGCATGCATGTTTATTCCGTCGTTACGGACATGTATGTATGTCTCAGCTACCTTGTTGGATGACGACTTTCGGTGAAAGTTATAAGCTCCCTACCCTATATCATTCTTCATCCTAACCGCTGGTTAAACATGAATAGGGATGTGATCGGATTGTATGTGTCTATTCCGTCGTTACGGCCGTGTATGTACAATGCAACTGCCTTGTTGGTGTGGTACTTATGGTGAAGGACTGTTGAATGATCAACCCTAAGCCTTCTTAACCTAATTTATCTTTTGACTTGTTCTTCCTTAGCTTTAGCGGTGGAGATGTGTATCCTTGCCAAGCCTATGATACGAAGCTAATCACGACCGAGCAATTGAGCGTACTACTTAAATGTTGCACCCTAGATTAGTTGAGTGATCTGAGTGTTTTCATTTCCATATTTCGTGAGGAGCTCGGTTATGTACAGGTGATTAGGACAAAATGATGCTTAAACGGAAAATCCTCAACTTCGGTTGGGACACATTTTCATAAACTGAAACTTTTTCTAAAGTCTACTTGAGGACAAGTAGGATTCAAGTGGGGGGATATTTGATGACATCAAATAACGTCACTTTATTATATCATTTATCCCATCTATTTTGCCCACTTTTATATAATTATTGCATTATTTGGTACTTAATTGCTTTAAAGTTGATAAATGCAGTAATTCATGAGTGTTTTGTGAAGACAAGCTAAAAGGCGCATAATTTGGAGCTAAAACGATGATATTTGAAGATTGCTGAAATTTCACCAATACGTCGTATCCAACTAAAGAGATATGGCGTATCAGCGCCAAGACTTCACAAGAAAACACGTTTAACTATATCCCAATACAGCGTATCCATGCTGTCTACATACGCCGTATCCATAAAGATAACTATTCGAAGATACAGTAAATCAAGTAAATTGGGAATGATATCAAAGATTTATTATGAACGTAGCGCGCACTTCAAGGAATCTAGCCTAATACGCCGTATCGACCTTGCCAGATACGGCGTATCGAGTCTTTTTCAGATACTATAAATAGAAGATTCAAAAATGAGTTTTCAGTGTGCAATATCATATTCCTTATACCATACTCATTAAAGACGAATTTTAGAAGAGAAGATCAGCCACAAAGGTCAAGCATTGATCACGAATCCATAGAAGACATCGTGTATTTTTTACTCTCTTAATCATTCGATTTTCATTGTTTGATTACGCTTGTATAATTACAATGGTTATGGGCTAATACTCTCGGGTATTACCCATCATAATGAAAGTTTAATGTTTGGTTTGTTTTAAAATTGATTTCTTAATTAATCGTTGATTGTTTAATTATGTTTATCACCTCATACTTATTTATGTGTTTGAATATGCGACCTATCATTCAACTGGGTCTAGTGATACCTAAAAAGTAATCTAGATACCGGGATAGCTCTACATATCATGATTTATATTACTGGAACTATATGATCACAAATAACGTTTTTGTCTTTGTCTTTGAATTATGAGCTTAGTTGGACCGGTAGGTGACCCGTTTATGTTTTAGCAATCATGCTCTTAATTAACTGATGAAGATTTGAATAGTAGACTACAAGTATATAAAACACCGTCAAACAATAAGTGGGTAAAGTCTCATTGGGCTAGGGTTTTAACAGGATCACCACTGCTTTGATTCCCTAAGATAGATTATAGTTAAACTAAAGGATGCTTTATGTGGACGCGTTAATTGTGATAGGATTAATTGTGTCTAGGTCTTAGGATGATGACCCGCCTAAGTCTTAAGAATGATATGCCACTTCGAGATAAGTAAATCATTGCACTAAAACAAACAAACCAGCATTGAACCGGATTTAATATGGCTGATACAGTTTTCTATCATTTGGCTTGTACCGATTTTCTATCTTCTGAATTTCTTCTTTTATGTTTATTGTGTATTGAATTGATATTTGTTTCCACCAAACTTGTGCCGGTCTCTCAGGCTGAAAACCCCCATATCATTAGACAACATACATAGCATAGGTTTAACCAGTAAATAGACTAATTAAATACTAATAGAATATAGGATTAATGTTTCATTCTTAGTGTTCGACACCCTACTTATCGCGAACTCCATCTTGACCGGGTAAACTGCTCGTTAAAGTGTTGTTTTAGGTTTGTCAGCTAAATATAAATTTAAAACTTGATAATCAGATAATTGACCCTACACGACAGCACATCAGCAGTAAAAAATCTTACGTTAGAAATCTTTTGGATTGGTTGTGGAAAGTGTTTGTGTATGGCTCTTAATACTCTTCGCAGTTTAACCAAAGCAGTTTTGTGGAGATATTAGCACAATAAATCATTAAATTCTTGTAAAGAAGAATACTTAATAGTACAAAGACAACATAAGAAAAATGAGGTATTGTGAGAACTCACAGATGAAGCCTTAGCATATGGCAGAATATACTGGACAACATCTATCTGTTAGGATTTAGTTAACACAGTATCTGATAGTTCATTTGTCAAACTTTTATGCGTCCTTCCAAAAGGTTGATTTCCACTTTTTTAGAAAGATTCTATTTATTAAAAACATGAAACTGATAGTTCGGGTTTGTTATTTGGTCACTTAAAGTAATTAGATATCTAATGCATGTAAAGTTCTAACCCTTAAAGGAGGTGGTGGCTTGAATATTTGTAGATAATCTGTATAGAGACGATGTCCATCTGGTGTGAGGATGGCATCATTTACATACGATGAGTGACCACAGAATTCCTTTAACAGCTTTCCACTTTTTCTCCCATGATTCTGATATAGCTTCAACAAGGGTAATAATTAGGTATCAGTTAACTATATGTAGGTTTTGTTTATGTAAAAGCTTGTCACTTGCCGGTAGAGATCGAACATAAAGCATATTGGGCGCTAAAACAATGTAATATGGATCTCACAGCAGCAGCAAAAAACCATTTCATGGAACTTAATGAATTGATGAAATTAAGAGATGGTGCATACGAGAACACCCGGATCTACAAGGAAAGAACTAAGAAATGGCATGACTCTAGGCTTCGAGGGGACAAAGATTTCAAGGTAGGAGACTTGGTATTTCTATTTAACTCTAGATTCAAGATGCATCCGGGTAAGTTCAAATCAATGTGGTACGGTCCAAATGTGGTAAAAATTGTGTATCCATATAGGACCGTGGAAATCACGAATAAAAACAGAGTCAGCTTCAAAGTCAATGGACAAGGGTTAAAAAAGTACACAGAAAGACATATTGATAAAAAGATAAAGAAGTTGGTCGAATTTCAAGAAGATACAACGTGAAGAGATAGCTGAAGAAAAGTCTAACTTAAAGACTTCACTATAAACAAAAGTACTTCCCGAGAGACAACCTGGAATGTTATTTAATTTTATCGAATTTGTCTTCCCAGACATCAATACGGCGTATCCGCTCCATACCATACGGCGTATTGATTGTCTGGACGTTATCGGTCTTTGTTGGGAATTATGAGTTACTACTGCTGGTGCTAATTTACTACTGTTGGTTTAGAATTGATGCTGTTGCTAAAGATTAAAGAAAATAGACTAAGTAGTTAGTACTGTTAGGTATATTAGTTAGTACTGCTAGTACTTTATTAGTACTGCCAATATAATTAGTACTGTTGGTCTTATATAGTTAATACTGCTAAAGTGATATGCATGAGATATATTAGGAATAGATATGCATTGATCACTTGACATGTTTTGTAAGTCCATTAGGGTTTCCTTGGTGTATAAAAGGAATCCTAAGGCATATATCTAGATATTAGTTTTCACATTAGTTTTTCACATTAGTATTTATAGATTGCATAGCAATCATAGTTAGCATTCATAGCTATTTTATAATTCAAAATAGTATTCAATATATTGAAAGTTTAGCAAAGATTTTGTTTTATTGTTTCATTGTTCTTCTTAGTATTGCAAACTAGATTCCGCATAGTTTGTGATATTTTCAATCTTAGTTTCTACTATAATTGTCTTGGATCTATCCAATACAACTAAACCTTACATCAAGCTAAGGAGTTTAAGATTTCTTCATTGGGATCAACAAGTGGTATCAGAGCTTGTTAAGAAACTCTAAATAAGAAGAACACTGTATCTACACAAGATCTCATAATCAAATAGAAGATGGAATCATAGTCAGAAACTACCCAAATAGTGTCTGCACTAAAACTTCCAGTACTCAAAACTGGATATTATGATCAATGGAGCATGAGAATGGAGCAATATCTTACTCACACTGATTATCCTCTTTAGGAGGTTATTGTGAATGGTGATGCACCTGCTATTGCATTAGCTATTACTAAAGGTCCCATTCCTCCTAAAACTGTTGAACAAAAGCTAGCAAGAAAGATTGAATTGAAAGCAAAAAGCACTTTGTTGTTAGCCATTCCTGTTGAGCACCTATTGAAGATTCATGGAATCAAGGATGCAAAGACCCTATGGGAAGCTATCAAGACCAGGTTTGGGAGCATCAAGGGAATCAAATAAAATGCAGTAAACCCTTTGAAGCAGCAATGTGAGGAAATTTTACTACATCAAGTTCTGAAGGGCTGGATAAAAACCTATGATAGGTTTCAGAAACTTATCAGCCAATTAGAAATTCATGGTGAAGTTATCTCCCAGGAAGATGCAAATCTTAAGTTACTAAGAAGTCTACCATTAGCTTGGAACAATATTGCCTTGATCATGAGAAACAAATCTGATCTAGACATAATAAGCATGGATGACTTGTACAACAACTTGAAGGTGTATGAAACTGAGATTAAAAGCCAATCAAGCTCAAGCTCAAACTCTCAGAATATGGCTTTATATCTTCAAAAAACACTAGCAGCACTAATGAAGCAGTTAATACTGCTTATGAAGTTTCTACTGCTAACTCATAAGGACAAGCTTCTTCCTCATCCTATGCTGATGATGTCATGTTTTCCTTCTTTGTTAGTCAATCTAATAGTTAATAGTTGGACAATGAAGACCTGTAGCAGATTGATACTGATGATTTTGAAGAGATGGATCTCAAATGGTAGATGTCCATGCTTACTATGAGAGTAAAGAGATTCTTAAAGAAGACAAGAAGGAATCTGAACTTTAATGGTAAAGAAACTGTTGGCTTTGATAATACAAAGGTTGAATGTTACAACTGTCATATGAGATGTCACTTTGCTAGAGAATACAGGGCACCAAGGAATCAGGGGAATAGAAATAGAGATGTTCCAAGAAGAATTGTACCAGTAGAGACTCCTGCAAATGCCTTGGTTGTTCAAGATAGGATATGTGGTTATGATTGGAGCTTTTAGGCTGGAAAAGGACCCACATACTTTGCTCTAATGGCCCATTTGTCTTCAGGTTCATCAAGTTCAGACTCTGAGGTATCCACTTGCTCCAAAGCTTGTTTAAATCCTATGAGTCTTTGAAAGAACACTTTGATAAATAGAAAGAGCAGCTTAAAAATTCTTACCTAGAAATTATAGGTTATCAATTAGGCTTAGAATCATTAGAAGCTAGAATTTTTGTTCATCAAAAAAATGAAGTTGTTTTTGAGGATGACATTGCATTTTTGAAATATGAATGTTAAGGTAAGAGATAATTCTATTACAGAGCTTAAAAATCAGTTAGCAGAGGCTTTAAGAGAAAAGGATGATTTGAAACTCAAATTAGAAAAGTTTGAAACATCATCTAATAAACTAACTGATCTATTAAACAATCAAATAAGTGTTTTAACCAAGATTGGTTTGGTTTGATGTCAAATGATGAGAACTGAACGGCCATGTGATATTCATAAGAATAATAGTGAAGTGTTTGTAAGTGCATCTGATAGTAGTGTGAATGAGATTGAAGAGGAAAATAATCAAGTAAATGATAGGTTTAAGAAGGTTAAGGGATATCATGCAGTTCCTCTTCCTACACTGGGAAACTACATTCCCTAATACTGACTTGTCCTTGTAGATTAGATGATTCTGTCTATTAGGACTAATGTTTGAGTGAAACTATCCACTAGTATGCCTAGGAATAAATCAACTGCATCTAAGTCTAGTAAGGATAATTTGGAACAAACTAAAGATATTAGGCCTAGTGCTCCTATTATTGAAGAGTGGGAGTCTAATAGTGATAATGATTGTGTGATTAGACCTTCATTTGAATAATAAACAATAATTTTATGCTAAAATCAATTTTTGTTAAATAGGATGAAAATTACTAGGAAATCTGTTAATGGAACAACAACTATTTACGCAAGCTGTATAACCTTAGGAAATATTTCAAAGTCCTAGGGTTGATAAAGGAAATTAGGAATGGACTAATAACTCAGAAAATAGTGGGATGGTTGAGTTCAATAAGAAAAGCTTGTTTTGTATGTGGAGCCTTACAACCTTTAATTAAGGTCTGTAACTTTTATGAGGAATAAAATGGTTGAAAATCTATGGTGAATAATATGGGAAGGGTTACTGGTCAAAGGAGTTAGGACTAGTTTTGGAACCAATGCTCAGAGGGTGAATCACCAAACATAAATTGACTCAGCACATCTAAAGAAATATTTTTCCAAATGCAGTCTTAACAAAAGTCTGGCAACTTATCCAGTTAATGCTACTAAGCAAAGCTCTCCAAGAGCAGCAACATCAATTAGTACTGCCAGGCCTTCTAATACTGCTGCCCCTAAACCAAAAGTGAATGATGCATTACCCACAACATATTTTTATTTTAAATCACATTCACCAGTAAGAAGGGCTTTTAACCAAAAATCAGCAGCTAAAACCAATAATTTTAATGAAAAAGTTAATACTGCTAGGGTTAACAAAGTAACTACTGCTGGGCCAAAAGCAGTAGTTAGTGCTGCTGTGGAAAATAGGGAAAATGCTGTTAAGTCCTCAACATGTTAGATTTGAAGACCAACAGGAAATGTTATTGACCATAACTCCAAAGATAGTGGATCATACATGCTTAAAAGATTTAACTATGTTGATCTATAAGGCAGACTCAAGTCAGTAATGGCTTGGGTCCCCAAGAGAAACTAATTCTCTTATTTTGAGTGCAGGGTAATCCACAATATACTTTACAGGATCAAGAGATTTTTGATAGTGGATGCTCTAGGCATATGACTGGAAACAATTCCTTTCTTATAGATTATCAAGAAATTGATGATGGATTTGTTGCATTTGGAAGAAGTCCTAAAGGAGGTAAAATTACTGGCAAAGGTAAAATTAGGACTGGTAAATTAGACTTTGAAGATGTATACTTTGTAAAGGAACTTAAGTTTAACCTTTTCTTTGTCTCACAAATGTGTGATAAGAAAAACAGTGTTCTTTTCACTGAGACTGAATGTCTTGTTCTATCTCCTGACTTTAAGCTACTTGATGAAAGTCAAGTCTTGCTTAAAGTTCCCAGACATGACAACATGTACAGTTTTGATCTAAAGAATGTTGTTCCTTCAGGAGGTCTGACTTATTTATTTGCAAAGGCTATAATATATGAGTCTAATTTATGGCATAGGAGGCGTGGTCATATAAACTTTAAAACTATGAATAAACTTGTGAAGGGAAACCTTGTAAGAGGTTTGCCTTCAAAGCATTTTGAAAATGACCATACTTATGTTGCTTATTAGAAGGGAAAGCTACACAAAGCCTCTTGTAAGACCAAGCTTGTAAGCTCTATCAGCCAACCCTTACAAATGTTGCATATGGACTTATTTGGGCTAACATCTGTAAGGAGTATCAATCATAAGACATATTG
Organism: Tanacetum coccineum; assembly: GCA_026074375.1. Classification (NCBI taxonomy): domain Eukaryota; kingdom Viridiplantae; phylum Streptophyta; class Magnoliopsida; order Asterales; family Asteraceae; genus Tanacetum; species Tanacetum coccineum. The sequence continues at coordinate 27,592 of BQNB010014977.1, forward strand.
CCTAGTTGTCACTAATGACTTTAGTAGGTTTAGTTGGGTTTTCTGTTTAGCCACTAAGGATGAGACAAGTGGGATCCTTATAACTTTTATAACTGGCATAGATAACTAAATAAATCATAAGGTTAAAATCATCAGATGTGATAATGGAATTGAGTTTAAAAATAATGACATGAATCAGTTCTGTAGGATGAAAGGGATTAAAAGGGAGTTTAGTGTTGCCAGAACTCCACAAAAAAATAGAGTTGCTGAAAGAAAGAATAGGACACTAATAGAGGCAGCTAGGACTATGCTAGCATATTCATTATTACCTACTACATTTTGGGCTGAAGCAGTTAGTACTGCTTGTTATGTTCAGAATAGGGTTCTAGTGACCAAGCCTCACAACAAGACACCTTATGAACTATTACATGGTAGACCACCTAGTATAAGTTTTATAAGACCTTTTAGGTGTCCTATGACTATTCTTAATACCTTAGATCCCCTAGGAAAATTTGATGGGAAGGCTGATGAGGGGTTCTTTGTTGGATACTCTATAAATATCAAGGCTTTTAGGGTATTTAATAGGGTTTTTGGCTTTAAATAGCCACGTACTTTTCCAAATATACCCATATGGTACGTGTACTAAATTTATTATCCATATGGTACATGAACTTTATATTTCGTGTCAATATGGTACATTTATTACCGGCTACTTGTAAAACCGGTTACTTTTTTAGGAAATTTTTTTTTTAACTTTTTAAATATTTTTTTTTCATTATTTTGAAAAAAGTAATTTTTTTACAAAATTAAAAAAAATCGCACTTTTTTAGAACTTAATTTTGTAAACAAATTTACAATTTTTTGTACTTTTTAAATTTAAAAAATATTTTTTTTTACATTATTATTCGTAAAAAAATTATTTTTTTTACAACTTTTTTTAAACAAAATTGTACTTTTTAAAATCTTAATTTAATTTTTTTTTTAAATAATCGAATTTTTTTTCTTACGAAATTATTTTTAAAGTTAAGAAAATTTTAAAAAATTAAAACATTTTTACCGTTTTCTTCGAAAAAATAAAAACATTTTTTTTAAAATTTTAAAAGTTAAAACAATTTTTTAAAGTTAAGAAAAATCTAAAATATAAAAAAAACTAAACGTTTTCCTTTGAAAAAAAAATTCAAAAAATTTTTAACGATTTTATACAATTTTACGTTTTAAAAGTACGAAATATTTTTTAAAAGTTTTGCAAAAAAATTCTAAATTTAGTACACGTACCATATGGGTACATTTGAGAAGATAATGAATAGTGTTAGGATGCCACGTAAGCGTTTAGCCTGTTAAACAGGTGGAAAATTCAGTTTACGTACCATATTGACACGAAATGCAAAGTTCGTGTATGATATGGGCAATAAATTTAGTACACGTACCATATGGGTACATTTGAGAAAGTACGTGGCTATTTAAATCCAAAAACCCTATTTAATATTAGAACTAGGAAAGTAGAGGATAACCTACACATAACCTTTCTTGAGAACAAACCCAATGTTGCTAGGAGTGGACTAGATTTGCTCTTTGATATTGATTTACTAACAAACTCTATGACTTATGAGCCAGTTACTACATGAAATCAAACTAATAAGAATGCAGGTATCAAGTATAATGTTGATGCACTACCTACTCAACAATATATTCTACTACCATTACTTTATGATAGTCCACAGAGCTCAGAGGATGCAGTTGCTGATGATGCTGGTAAAAAGACTAATGAAGAACCAGCAAATAAGGGTGAAAGAAATGGTCAATAGAAGGAAAGAGGAGCTTCAAATAAAGAAGGTGACCAGAATGTGTAACACCCCCAAATTGGGTCGCAGCGGAATATGGGTCCGAGGCGTGTTACTTCTCAGATCAATAACACAAGATATATATAGAACGACCAAAAAGTCGTTTGAAAATGATACATTGGATTTAACAAAGTAATTGTTACATAAGCTCGAAGCTTAACTTGTTCACTTGATCAAAATACAAAGATTTTCCGCCCATAACAGATAACAAAATGAAATGCGACAAAATCTTTAATGCATGACATCCAATTCAAAACCACCAATGTATCATGCACACTCGTGCTTATTGAATTGTATGTTTTTGGTTGTGAGATGAAGGAGTTAGGTTGTGGGGCCCCTGAAAAACATTGCTTAAACCGTCAAACAATAATGTTGGTAGAATTCATAGGTTTGATATAATGCATATATTGTAGGACCCCACAAAGAATCTCCCCAAGTGTATGATAAATGCAACAAAATTGCAAAATATCATAAAATGTAATAACTTTGCACTAAGCTCATGACACGATGCTTGACATGTATGGATGTCCCAAATTAATGGCATCCGTATGCCCGTTGGTGATGTCTAAACCCCCGCAACATCCTATATTCACATGGTATACGTTCGTTTCGCTAGTGATAGCTAATCACCTCGAACGGGTTGTCAAACCCAATAGAATCTATTTACAACATTTCGCGCTTCGTAATTTAACAGTTCATGATAATGATGGCTCAGATAGTGGTATCGCTACTATAGGCCAACAGTTAAATCATAAAATGAGAAATTTAACCACTTGTGTCCAGTTGTAAAACATCCGCATGTTTTTCACCCCCAAAAAACTTTGAAAGAACAAAAGCATGTAAAACGTGGTGGCTATGAACTCCCCCATGAGTTCTATAATCCAAATATCGCATAATAATGCGTCACTAACGAGATCGAATGCAACCTAAAATTATCATAGGTCGTAAAAGTACCTGAAGTACTTAATTGATAACATTGAAATGTAATCCTATAGAATTAAATCGTTACATCGTTCCGGAAGCTATCATAATTAAAGCGCTCCATGAACATTACGTTCGAGATTTAGACGAACTTTAAAACGTAAATCCAACAACTCTGTCGAACGCCATCCGAAATGCCCTCATTATGAAACTCCCTAGTAATATAGTAATCTTTGATAAACCACATAACATTCGTATAAAACTCAAACACCAACTAAATGGTCTTTTGTAAAATTGGGTTTAAAGAGTTAAACGTTTATAATTACGTATTTAGAAAAACCTGATCGTAACTTTCGTCGTTTTAAAAAAAACCGATTCTCGCGTTTCTTATGCCCATCTTTTCGTGATCAAGACGAGTTATCATAAATTGACAATTTTGAATTTGGACCTACTGTGAAGCAGTAACTTTACTTGATCACAAATCAGACTGAGTTTTATAAAAATCGTATTCGACATAATACAACCCGTAATGTTCCGTATTTATCGTTATAGCTTTTCCGATTTATAACGATTCATTTCGAGGTACGTTTTCTCGTTTTGAAAGTTCTAACTAATTTTATGAAGGTTTAACAAAAATATCACCTCTATCTGTCATTGAATATTCACTTTTATAAAAAATAATTTACTTAAAAGTAATAATTGTCGAAACCGCGAAATTCATAACTCATTTCGTTATTAATTGAAAAATTACGATTCTTATCCATTTGGAATCCTAAAAATTGGTATTATATGTTAAAAATCTCAAACTAGCTGTTTGATATAAGTTTTTATAAAATCATTTATAAACTTCCGTTAAATTAACGTATAACCTCCACGTTATTAACGTAACTTTTTTCGTTATTAAATCCGTTTAACAAGTTCTACCTTTAATCGGAATCGTCGTGGATTTTGTAAATCTATATAAAACATAAAATCCCCTGTTTTGGAATTCGAAAAACCTTCTGTCCCAAATTCTTTTATATAATTTATTTATATAATATGTTTTATATACTTTTCAACCTCACTATTTATCACAAGACTTTTATAATTATATATATTATATGTTATACATATAATAATGTCCATATGTTTATATTTGTCCAAGATCATCAAGATCACAAGTTATTAACTTTACATGAAATCATAAACTTTCTTACTTAACTTTTAATTACAAGTTTACATATGAACTTTTTATACTTAAACCAAGATTGTACAAGACTTATATATCCTTTATTTCATGATATTACCATCATCATAACATGTGAGAAAGTGTACAAAATCATAATCACAAGAAAAATTATATTTTTCATGTTCAAAAGTATTCCTAATGGTGATTTCACTAAATAGCATATCATATATATAAAAACTCATAAACTAAGAACATAAAGGTTTAAGGTAGACCTTATGATGAATGATGATGATGAGAAACAAATGCTAAACCCGTGTTTAGCCTTAAAACCAAAGCTTGCACTTAAGAAAACCCTTATTTTCTTAAGAAAACCCTAATCTTGCTTTTCTTGATTATAACTTGCAAATGGTGATTCAATGGTTGGAAACACCTTAGAATGACTTATAATAGATGTGTATAAGTGTGTATGGGTTGTATAAAAATTGATATGGGTTTGGTTGGGGGCTTGGTTCTTGCCGTAGCTTATATGGAGCCAAAAGGAGGTTATGGTTTGATTTTTATAAAGTGTAAAGTGTGTATGAGTTACTTCCCTTATGTATACATGTATATAATAGGTAATTCTACTAGTAATGGTGCAAGTAACTATCAAAGACCATGTGGTCAATGGTCTTAGGAGGGGGGATGGTGGCAAGATCCATAAAATGGGGAAAAGATGGTCAAATTTACTATGTAACTAGTTAGGCCATACTTCCTTAATGGTTTGTGTTATTATGTCCCCTAAAAGAGACATCATCCCATGGAATTTAGGGATGATGTTTCTAGTTTCTTTTCTTTTCTTTCTTGTAATGTTTACTTGCATTTTATAAAAAGGAAAGTGTAAGTGAAAGTATGAAAGTTTTAATTAAATGTAAAGTTAGTTTTCTTTTTTATAATAAATGTTATACTTGTAAAGTGTTTGTTAATCTGTACAAAACATTTAAATAGGACATTGTATATGTAGTGCACCATAAGCAGTAACGTTTTCATAAACTTTGATCGTTGTATCAAAACGTAGGTATTTGTTGAAGCGTAGAAATATTTTTACGGTTTCGGGTATACTTAAACGTACTTTTTTGCGAAACGAATATAATTTACGTAACCGATAAAATAAAGTAAACAACGGCCATAATTATTCTCAAAATAATTATTTAATACTTTATTGATGCCAACGCTTGATTGATTGATGCCCGTTTACATTGAACGCTAATTTTTAGCTTACGCGATTTTACTTAATACATGAAATTACAAGCAAATGCGTACGACACTAAAAATAAATAGTAGATTTATCGACGTAGTCAATGTTTAGAAAACACAGGGTGTTATAATTCATCTTGCCCAAGAAAGTCGATCAAAATTAAGTGATTTAATCAAACCTTTTGATTATAGAAACTTGAATAATCTTTATGATTTGTTCGTTCCACAACATGAAAAGTCTGCTAAACAAAGATATTTTTTAGAAAGGTCAAGAATAAGTTATACACCTGTAAATAATGAAAATTCAAAAGAGTCTTTTAATAAAAAAAACTTTGTTCATAAAACAGATGGATGAATCTATTCTGTGGGATCAAATGTGTAAAAGCTCTAAAGAACTTTTCAAAATTAAAAGTAGTGTTGACACGAGTTTTGATGGAGTGGAACATTGTAAACAAACAATTGCTAAAAGGACATACTTTGGTCATATAGATCCGTTTATTCAAAATACCATTGAAGGAAATTTTAGTCCTTAAATTCGTGCAATTTTGGCTGACTTAGAAAAATTTCACCTGTGTTTGAAAGAGAAAATGATTGATGATTTGAGATACTTTAATTCTATTAAACATGAAGTAGACTCTGTTAGCCTTAAAATATGTCGGCTAATACGGAATTACATTAGTTTTAATATCATCGTACACCGCAGGACTAAAATTGACCAAGTGTAAGGTTAAAGTTAGATGTGTCCCATGTCTAACCTATGCCCCTCCATACTCCATGGAGGTGAGAGTATTCATAATTTTGTAAACAGGTGTGTGAGTTTCTCCGCATAGAACACACACATGCTTCCCTTTTCCTCTCACTAATAATATGGCTTTCTATTTGTTTAATTCCTCTCCCGACCTCACGTATCATATCTTATTTAGCTTGTGAATCTATATGTCACAATTGGTACCATTCAAGAGCTAACCGGTTGGGTGTAGTGTATTCGAGTGTGTTGTGTAAGTGAAATCGTTTTTTATGAGCTCATAGGATCGGCTGCGTTTCTTGGCTTAAAAGCTTTTAGTCGTGGTCATTTCGTGTGTGGCTAAGACAAACGCAAGGACGCTAAGAAGAAAAGGACGGGTTTAAAGTACTAGTGAGGATCGAACTAGTGAGGATCGAACTAGTGAGGATCGAACTAGTGAGGATCGAATTAGTGAGGATCGAACTAGTGAGGATCGAATTAGTGAGGATCGAACGAGTGAGGATCGAACTAGTAAAGATCGAACTAGAGTGAACCGATCGAGTGATTTTCTTTGAGGACCGATCGAGTGTTTTTCTTTGAGGACCGATCGAGTGATTTTCTTTGAGGACCGAACGAGTTTCTGTCTTCATGGACCGAACGAGTTTCTGCTTCAAGGACACGAACTAGTTATCGTTTCCAGATATTGAACAAAACGCTTAAAACCGATTATGTTATAACTATTATAAAATTCATCATCGATATGCTTTTAAAAATCCTATCCCGAATCTATATCGTACCACAATACTAGGGAGCTTCATATTAAGGGGTTTCATCTTGGTATTACGTTCTGACTGAGTTGTTGGGTTTACGATTTAAAGTGTCATAGCTCCTCAAACGTTTACTGAATGACCTCTGAATTATGATGGCCCGAATGGTGATACAATAATTCCAAACTCTCCAATCAAACTTATAACAATATTAAACTCTTAGAACCAAAGTTCTAGAGTACAATCTTCCTAAGACTTGACATATTTACTCAGGTTGCGTGACGTGGCTATTTACTAGGGGCGACGACTCCCGTTTGTATACCCATTCATTGCTTATGAGTGAGCGCGAATAGATCTATTAGGGGTGACGACTCCCGTTTGTATACTCAATCATAGGGTAGCCAAACGCACTATATTTGACCTAATGGGTAACCTTGGCAAGTTACCTTTTCCACAGGGACATCTGTCCCTAACCAATATCACTACGGTGATCTTCCCTGTTAACGTATTGGTATCATGAGCTTAGATGCAATAATAATATTACCATTTTTCCATGATAATTGTATTCGTTGCAATTATTACCAATAACGGGTGTATAACAACGTAACCCACTTACCATTAAACTTGGATTCAACTGTTCTTCATGATAATACTGTTTTCCATACTATTTTCCATAATAATTGTCCCTGCAAGGCAAATATTTCCATTATGATAACTTGTATTCAACTATTACATTTCAAACCTATGAATTTCACTCAACCTTTGTGTTGACCCTTTTTATGCATGTTTATCTCAGGTAATTGAGCAACTTATGGCATGGAGTGGTAGGGACTTGAAGATGGCTAAAACTTATTAGCATTCACATTTTATGTTTCTAGATTTTGGGGACCTGCCTTTGTAAAACTCTGATTTTAAATGAATGATAACGTATCTTTTAAAAATGTCTCTTTTGAGTCGTTTTCTATGATTGTGTCTGTGATTCATGAAGTAATACCCCAGATTAGCTTCCGCTGCTATATTGTAAAAATAAGGGTGTTACATTCATGGGGGAAAACATGTACTTTAATGTAATCATGTCAACTTCTAGGGGGAAGTAGTATATACTACTTTACTTAGTATGGTTTATGAAGTATTCTATATACGTGAGAAGATTTGTTGCTAATTTCTCGCATGTACTCCTGAACGAATATTCACTAAAACCAAATGTCATGATACAGTATAAAAGCAGTATTAGTTGATGTAAGATGTACACATGTGAAGGATGATTTCTTAAAGGGATAAATTGTTCACACTCGGGACTTAGTTTACTTTGGTGTAGCAATTCACATCAGCACTATCCTGGAGGAAGAAAAGTGCATTTCCAGGTCTTAATTGATTTTGGTACTACAGTTTCAACTTCGTTAAAAGGGACAAAGTGTGTACTTCAGGTATTGGGTGATTCTTTTACAAAATTCCACTGTGCACTTTAAATGTCAATGTTAGAAGATCGTTTGAGCTACATCAAAATTTCAGAATATGCTAAAGATACGGATGTTGGTTTGAGGGGAAGCTAATTCAGAAACTTCACCAAAAAGGAGTCTATGAAGAAAGCTTTTCAAGACTTGCTACATGAAATGGGGGGAAGTTTATCCAACTCATGCATATTACAATGGTTCTAGAACAAGTAAAAGACACAGAAGATCCAAGTTGGAGTACAAGTATCAAGACTAGAAGACAAAGACGTCATCTTCAGCATTGGAAGAGCTTTGAAAAACTTTATTTTGTTGTATTTTGTACTTGTTAGGAACATTGTAAGTAATTCTGTATGCCCACATATTGGGGAAAGATTGTTAGCCTTAAAATATGCCGGCTAATACGGAATTACACTAGTTTACTTATAGTCGGATACACAAGGACTAGAAATGTCAAGTTAGGATAGTAGTGTGTAAGGACTATATATACCCTCCTATACTTCCATAGGAGGGCGAGGATAATCATTTTGTATTTCATAAAGTGTGTGTGTTTCTCTCTCTAGAAAACACACACATCTTTCCCTCTCTACTTTTCTCTCTTATCAATAATATGGCAACTTATTTCTTTTATCCTCCCCGACCTCCAAATCGTGTTTTAGGCTTGAATCTTTATGGGTAACATTGGTTTATACTTGTTTTTCTACTACTTGATCACTATTTGCATTAGATCGGTTTAGATGCATTATACTTGTGATTTTTGAGCATAAAATAGGTTCATTGTTAGTTGCATTTAGGTTTTTGACAATTTTTAGGTGTGCAATGGGCTGTACAAACCTTCTATGAAGGTTCTAATCTCAGAACCCCCGGATCCCTTCGCAAAGAAGGACGGGTCCCTTCCTATGGGATCCGTGGAGTCTGTTTACAGTTTGTAATTATTTCATTTTTACCAACATTTTTACCACTTTCACATTCAAACTTATCATAGGTTGAGTTTATTTTAACTCTTTGATATGTCTTATCAATATCTTAATCATTTGATTATTTTTTCTTTTTAATGAAGAACATTTATGGCTTTTTCATGGCTTATTAATATAAATAAGCTCTTTGGTTTTACCATTTCACTTGCATCCTTACCACCTCATTCTACCACCACCATTCTCAATCCCAGCTCCTAAACCTACCACAAAATGACTAAAGATCCTAGTGCTTCTTCCTCTAATTGAGTCACTCGTCGTACAACTTGTAAAAGTGTGCGTCCATGCAAGTATATCAATCTAGCTTCTTCTAGTGAATCATTACCCACAAGAACCACCACTACTTCTCCACCTCCAAGACGTCAATGCAACACTTAATCTTGGTTCTACCACCTCTCCACCAAAAGATTCAACTGAAGCATCATTGTTATATGGAAATGGATACAAGTAGCATTTGTATTTCATAGAACAAATATGTTACAAATTATTTAAAAAAGTGTTGCAACTGTGTGCTTGAAACAACAAAAATTGTTGCATTTAATAGATTAAAGTGTTGCAATTATACCGTTACTAAATAATATTGTGTTGCACTTTGGTGAAGAAGCGTTGTACTTCAGTGGAAAAGTGTTGCATTTAGTTTGTAGTAATGTTGCAGTTAATTCAAAAAAGTGTTATAGTTGAATGTCAAAAGTGTTGCCATTGACGGTAAAAGGTGTTGCATTTGAGTATAAAAAGTGTTGCACCTTAAAGTATTGCATTTGTTAAACATAAAAAACACTTTTAGAAAGTGTTGCATAATCTTATAAAAAGTGTCACTTAAACCTACGGCAACGTTACATAACGTAACACTTGGTAAAGTTTCACATTAGGCATAATGCAACATTTTAAAGACATAATACAACACTTTAGTGGTGTTGCTTTAGCTTAAGTTTGTAGTAGTGTAGAAATCAGTCAGAAAGAATTTTTTAGGAAATAGTTGTTGGAAATCTGTGGCAAAAAGACGACGGATATCTATAGAAGTGGTTGCTGGAAAATATGTGATATAAGTCAAAAAATACCCATGAGAAATCTATGGGAAATTAAACCCACGGATTATCCACAGTAATAATCGTGGGAAATAGTCAATGCTCCGTAGGAAAATCAGTGGGAAAATATTTACCCACAAGGGTTTTACCATCAGAATAATTTTGTGTGAAATCCATGGAAAAGGGCTCTTACCTACAGGGTTTCCTACGGATTTTACCATGGGAAAAACCAGTTTGTATAGTAGTGATCCTAAGAAAATATGCAAGCTTTAAATTTCATACAGATTTGCAATAATATTCACACTATTCACTCAAAACCTCAATAAGCTATGTGTGTATATATGAGAGCTAGTGGGAGTATAATTATCTTCCTAATCTTATATGTCGATGACAAAGTACTCATGGGGAACAATATTCCAACGATACAAGATATAAAAATCCAGGCTCAGAACCTGTTTCTCTATGAAATATTTAGGAGATAAAGCGTACATCCTTAGAATCAAGATCTACATAGATAGATCTAAGCATTTAAGTCAAAGGGCATACATTAACAAAATTCCAAAGCGGTTTAAGATCTATGCTTCCAAGCATCGAATTCTTCTAATGCAACACAATGTAGCGTTGTGTAAGACTCAAGGACCCTGAGGTGAAGGGAATACATTATGCTTCGTTTGTAAGATCCATCGTGTATGATGTAAGGTTTGTAAGATCCGTTGTGTATGACGTGAGGTGCGCTATACCTAATGTAGCGTTCTCTCAAAACTTAACAAGTAGATACCAACATAATCTACTAAAGATGTGAAGAATATATTGTACTTAATGTCTAACTTAAAAATCAAGTAGTATAAGTAATTATACATTGATAACCTATCATTTCTTCCTTAGTTTCAATGTAATATTGTTTTAGCTAAAATGATTAAATGTGGCAGTTTGAAAAATAAATAGAACATGATATACCTTTTAAATTTTATGTGTCACAAGTTCTTATAATCAATTATATAATTGTTGTACATCACCATTTAAATTATTTATAGTTATTATAATAGATCTAACTAAGCTTTAAAATTAAGAGATAAATATAAATAATTTTTGTAACTCAAGATCTTTAAACATTTGGTTCTGTTGTTCATTTACAAACATTATCACTCACCTATGTGTGACAATGCAATTGACAAGCTTCTTAATCATATCAACAAGTGAGAAAGAATATACAATGTGTATATGTGTGAATTTATCTTTTAACAGATTGGTGATAATTTTTACAATTTGATATTATAGAAATATTTTAATGATAATATATCATGTTTAGTGATTATGTGGTGCACATTTAATTCCATACAAAGTATTAGACTTTTATTGCGTAAAAAGTATAATGAAATTTATCACACCTATAGGTCATTTTCAACCACTTTGACCTTTTACAGTCATACTATTATCGAATACTTATTATATATTACTTTAACATCGTATGAGTACCATACTATTTCTATATAAATAGTTTGATTGATTAAATTTATTTTAGCCTCAAATTATTATCATCCATACAAAATTTATCACACAAATCGTATAATCGAAAAGATTGCTCGCCTGAAATATTAATTACAGGTACCCGCAGCCACAACTATAATGGTTTTTCTTGTACTAGTATGACCAATTTAAAATTTTATGCTAACAACATTAACAAAATAGTTAGAACATAACCAAATCAAGAGGAAGTGATTAAACATATTAAATCAAACAAACATGAATACGTTTCCAATTTATTAGATCTTCATGCAACATGTTATTAATCAAACCAACAAATTATACAACATGTGTAATATCACGTGCTAACCCCATTGGGATTTCTAGGGTTCCACCAACGTGTGTTGTTGAAATCTTCGATCCTCAAAAAATAGGTAAAATCTCTGGTACATGCTCACTGCAAAAGTATATGCCTAATGAAAGATCTTGTGAACTGAATCTTGAGACCATTAAAACTTTTCCTGTTGTCGAGGCACATAAGACTGCGGTGTTATATTTGAGGTTCGCCAATTCTGACCGGCACCTCGGCAACATTTTGTGGGCTAGGCTTCCAAATGGTTGTTCGTAGTTGATCCTCATAGACCATGGCTACTGCTGGCCTTCCACAGTAAGTTTTTTACTTATTTATATTCACCAAATTAACTAAATTATGTTTATATGTTAGATTTATATTTTATTTGCACAAGTTTTTTCTACAGTTTGAGAATTGCATATTTAACTAGATGTACTAGCCTCAAGCACAAAAACCATTTAGTGAAGAGACAATGGCATACATAGATTCATTAAGTGCAGAGGATGATATTAATCTACCCATCATGTATAGTTGGGATATGCAATTCGGAAACAGACGTATATTCCGAGCAACAACTTTGGTGCTAAAGAGTGGAGCAAAGAAAGGCTTGATCCCTTTTAACATTAGGAGATTAATGAGCAGATACAACCAGCCTGACATGAAATCAATGATAGGAGATGTTTTTGATGCAGTTCATGATGCTCTCCCTCTGGCTCCAACTGATAAAGAGTTCATAGAAGAGGTCATTAAGTATTTGGATTAGTTTAAAATTTTATTTATTAGTAGCCTATCTGTTGTGCAATCAAATTGTAGAGACATTAAATCATTGTGACCACCAAATTCAAGGGATGTCAACTGTATCGATTTAGCTCTTGCAAGCCGGATTTCAACTTTCTTGGGAGAACAACCTGTCATCACTGTGTGGGGACTATCTGTTAAGAGAACATCGTGTCAAGCTTTTATTTGGTCGGTTGTTCATGACAGGCTTATAGACTGTCGCGTAGAGCATTGAGATTGTTTGTTGTGACTAATTAGTCTCTTTGACTTCAACTTTCATTCTGAATAATAATAATTACTTACACATGTATGTGGACATATGTATAATCTTTTAGGATAGAACATATTACACGATTATAGAGTTTCGTTCTGAATAATAATTAGCACCCAACATCTCTACCATGCACTACTCATGGTAACCTACAAACTTACTCTTTTATACCATTTTCTATCATGTGAGTTCATTATTTGTGTTTCATTTTGATACTAATTTTTATTATGACCTATATTAATTTTGTTACTGTATTATATATACTATCAATATGATCTTACAGACTAAATGCTACATACAATTAACAGGCCCTAGTGAGCATCAATAAAAGCGAAAATGAGGAAGGACCTGGATTGAGTCCAAAGAGTCTATTCGCCTTACCACGTAATCATATAAGATATGTGAAAATTCTCAACAAGAAGATCTTACATTTTTGAAGTAATTACTCATTTTTCGCATGACAATTGATTGTCGTCATTTATAGAAAGAAATGATTGAAGGTCGTATGTTGCGCAAATTGCACAAACAACGAAGTCTATAAGGCTACCCACTATAGTGACCACCAGCGACCTTCATTTTTCCCTACCACATCGGCTTTCTCTCTCCGACGACCTACATATGACTTTTTAGCACTATAAGGCGACCTTAATTTTTTTTAACAGAAAAAAGATAGTATATATTCACCTCCATTTTGTATTTTACTTACTTAAAGTTAAAGTCAAAGTCTTGAATTAAACACAAAAACAACCAACAAATTTTAACAAAAAATAAATAAAATAAAAAATATCCTTTTTATTATACCACTTTTTCTTTTTAAGCTACCACTTCCCATCCATACATACCATTAAACATGCACAGACACACACTAAAACACTTCCACTTCATCTTTATCACTAAAACACACTCACAGACACAACACAAACATACACAACACAAACACACAAACAAAAAGACAAACACACACGATAATGGTTGTCAGCACGACCCACAAGGACCAATGATCGACAACGATCGAGAAGCCTACTACAAGGGGACCGACTCCGACCATGGTGCGACCGGATGGGTTGACCGATCCATAGCGGGTCGCCTAAAGAAGGTCTTTATATGCTATAATCCTATGATTGATTATATGTTTGATTTCAGTGCTATTTTTTTCACATGATTTACACTTCAACTCATTCACTTTTTTCTAATTCAAAATGTAAGTTATATCCATTACATGTTTTCTAGATTTATTTATATGTAATAAACTAAGGAAGCTAATTCGCCCGTTGTACAGGACATAAAGCTAGAAAAACTATATTATATATAGGATAACATTGGAACTTGTGTGCTAAATGAAATCCACTTGCATTTATAACACTTGTAGATCTAAATAAAGAGTCAAGATTTATATAGATCATTGGTTGTTATCAAACATCTATATATATCTAAATAAACATTTTATAACCTTAACTAGAAATCAACAACTACGGGAAGAGGTCTCAAAGTTCTCTGCTTAATATAAAACTAGCAGGGAAAACATACGTTGTGGTGGCGGGATCTTGTGTTTAAAGTTTGGGCACGAAAAAAAAATAACAATAACGAACCAATTATTCGCAGAAAAATAAAAATAAAAATGATCTCAGTGGTGCGCCCCCTTTTACCGGTTTTGACTGGTCCTCTTTGTTTCATTTTTGACCGACTTTTATTGGCTAGCTGAAGGCTCTGGTTTTCGCTTGAACACTTTGGTCCAGTCCGGTTTTCAAAACCATATGTGCCATCAACTTTTTAGCATACAAATTATATGAAGCTTTGTATGTTTTATTATTTTGTACAATATGTATAATAATATGTATTTTTTTTAATTTAGGGGTGTTCTAAAAATAAGAATAATTAGAGTGTTTAATTAGTTTATACATGTACGAGATGCTTTATGACATGTATTACTAAAAATTAAGTTTAGGAGTGGATTAAGTATTTATGCCATAAGCTTTATAACATGTAATACTTAAAATTAAGTTTTGTGCATTTAATAGAATGAGAGAAATACCTTCCTCTTTTATATGTATAGATTAGTGAACTGTTCTAGAACAAATGATTTCAACAATTATACGTATATAACCAGAACTGTTATAAGCCAGTGTTGTATTGTTACCGTAAGAATTGTAAAAGCTATAGGTGCTTGTGTACTTATACACTAGATTCATTATGAACTATTGTTCTACAGTACTAGGATTTTAATAATTGTAAAAGGTATCAAAAAGGTAAGATTATAATGTTGATACTTGAAACCATATCATTTGAACTTACAACAAATTTCTTACATACTTGTAACGGATATCTAGTAAACGCAGGTTCAACCCGTCCTTTACAGTAGATATGGAACCCGATAGCCAGAATTAGGAGTGCAAAGAGAACAAGAGGCAACCGCGTGCTTTGTACTCAACGGACGCATTAAAAGTATGTGCGATATGATCAATGATGTGATCACACCTCTATGAACATCTTGCCAAAATGCCTCTCAGCCTTCCTATTTCGGGTTGTATACGTTAATTATCTGCATTGCAGCGCAAACAGATTATATAACTAGGGACCAAGTTCATAACTTATATCATTTAAGTACTCGCAATTTACTCCTAAAAAATTAACATTATTATGGGTCTTTCACTTGGTGACGATAGACCACCAATGCTATCACAAAGAAAACTAAAATAAATAGAATTAGGAGTGGTGTCACCACTATTAGACAATGATAAAACTCGTAGGTTGTGATTTATTATTGACCATTATTTATAATGGTGTAAGCCCTAATGCTCTCAAACCGGGCTTGGGCCTATTTATCCACTATACTCCCCTCGCAGTCTGAGTGCGAAATCGCGAAAGCTTGGTCTAGAGTAGTAAACTAGAAAAAAACCGTTAACATAATAAAATCATAACTTTAGTCGACTCGTAACAAAGTCATACCAACAGTCAACTTTAGTCGACTGGTACCAATGCTCGGCTAAGTCGACTGGTAACACAACCGTACCAATGGTCGACTTTAGGGACTGGTACCAACGGTCAACTTTAGTTGACTGGTAACAAAGTTGTACGAACCATCGACTATCAAACAAACAATAAAACAATTATAACTTTTTAACAATAAAACTAATGATAGATTTGATCCATAAAAATCTCGCACCTCACCAACAACCTCACAAGCGCCTCCTCTTGTACATGGGTTACGTCATACATCTTACGATCTAAGATATATTTATTGTAAACAATAACAGTAAATGATAAAAAGATCCATACGGCAACATAAGTGTATGAAATAATGATCTTTTTCAATACACCTTTAGATAAGGATCCACCTTTACTCATTTTTGGATCTTGAATTTGGTTATGAATTTAAGGATCTGAGATGAGATGTGAAGTGGGTTCGGTATTTTTTTTAGGGATAATGGTGGTGGCAACGGTTAAAAGGTTTGAAGGGTGGCCTATGAGAGGCGACTCAACATAGCCGCTAGGTCTAAGAATCAAACCTGCTCATGATACCATGTAAGAAAATGATAAAACTCATAGGTTGTAATTTATTATTGACCACTATTTATAATTGTGTAAACACTAATGCCCTAAACTCACAAACCAGGCTTGGGCCTATTTATCCACTAATAACCACATCATAACAAGGCCAATAAGATGATAAAACTGTATTTGAGGTTCTCCAATGTTGAAACCGATGCTTCCTGGATTCATAGCCCATTCCCGTCTTTGGCCGCAAAATCTATCATGTGGTACTACTACAACTATCAACCATTATATACATTATGAAGAACCTTGCTTTCATGGGTATCACTATGGTAATCGTTTCAGGAATCACGAATGCAAAATAGAGCCAAAATGACAAAGTTCACCCAGTGGGTATGCATTCTTTGTAAATTGATTAACAAAACTTCAAAACCTATAACTGATTGTTTGATGGATGTTATATCTTACATGAATTCCAAGTTTATACATCACACATGAAACTAGTTTTGGAGAATGTATCATAGTCGAAAAATTATTGTAATCTTTTCAGTACAACATTGTCTACATAAACATCAAACGAATCATACATGGCTATCCTTACTAACCCACAAATTTCTATGTAGGTTGATCATATCGCCTTAACATTCAAATTCTTGGCAATCCTCACGATCGTGGTAGGTTTTTTCCAGCCAAGAATGATTGGAATAGAAGTAAAGTTCTTTGAGGTTGCAACAAAGGGACTTCATGACTAGCTCCCCTGACCATTGCAAATACACTTCAGTCCATCCTCCAACCTATTATTGATACCAACATCACACACATGTCATCGAGTTTCATAAAAGTATACCTTTTGATCAAGATTATGTTAGATAGTTAGGGTGTTTGTGATGTTCCTGGATAACTCGCTTGTATCGTGTAGAGTTCACTTTTCGTATAAAGTATTTCGACCCTTATCAATGCTTGGGTTGCACGAAATCTCTATCGGGATAATACAAGGAGTATAGGAATTTGTGTTTTAGGCACAAGAAGAACAAATTAAAACAATGAAGGAATTATAAGGAAATTTTCGTATGTTTTTATGTATCTGATGAGACCAATAGTTCTTGTAGATATATCAGGAAACTTAGATAGTTTTTAGGAAGTTTTTGGGTAGTTAAAGTTGGTTAAAATTGAATTTTACCAACTGTCTGACACAGACTTTACAACCTAACACAATTTGTTACGGCGTAAAGTATACACGCTTTTACTTGTTATGGCGCAATATCAACACAGATTACGACATAAACTATAAGCCTTAAACTAGAAACATGTTACAGCGTAAACCATTCATACAGGTTACAACACAAAACATCCCAAGGCTTAAGTCCTTAACCCAACAAGATTTTACGACGTAAACATAAAGTTTACAACGTAAACTCTACAAATCTAGTCTTGGTTTATTTCATGTTAGCTCAACAAGCATGTATTCTACACTTTCCTAACTCATTTCAGAGCCAAACATGAAACCTCATTGGTCTCCAGTAAATCCATTACCTAAATGGCCTGATGACACTAAAATCACCAATAATTCCCCCCCCCCCCCATTTTAGTGTAATCCTTGATTTACTAAAACATATATAAAGATATATGCAATTATGTTAAAACAAATATAATGAAATAAACAAATGCATAAATGAAAATGTCTTGAGATTGAATTTTCATCTTAGTACAATACACATTCCAAATATTCGAAAATCGGGGTGTTGTAACAATTGAACCCGTCAATCCATTTGAATACCTGAAGATACTATACACATTCGTTTCTACAACACTTTAAAGTTTGTTTACATGACACTATACAAGCCATGTGCCCCAATCCATTAATAAACATATAGGAAGCCCAGTCCAAGCTTCCTAAAGTGGCAAAACTTCATGTTCACATAGGTGGCTCTTTTAGTTCTTGCACCTGCATTTGCAATTTTTCAAAAGAACCATTAAGAAGATAAACTTTGTAACACCCCCAAATTGGGTCGCAATGAAATATGGGTTGAGGGTGTTACTTCATAGATCAATAGCACAAGATATATAAGAACAACCATTTAAAACCGATACATTGGATTTAACAAATTGTTTGTTACAAAAGCCCGAAGCTTCACTTGTTCGTTGTTCAAATTACAAAGATTCTAGTTCATAACAAATATTTCCCCAAAATGAATGCAACCAAATCTTTAATGCATAAGACTTCCAAAATAACGACTACCAATGTATTCCTTGTCTTGTACCTCATCGATCTCCTGAGAAAACATGTTTTAAAATGTCAACAATAATGTTGTCAAATTCATAGGTTTGTAAAACGTATAATGTAGGACCACAAGATTTCTCAAGTGTATGATAATGTAACATATGAAAACATCATAAAAATATAATTATGTTTCCCTAAGCTCATGACACTGAAGCGCGACATGTATGAATTGCAATATCATTTGCCTACATTGCCCGTGATGATGTTCAACACGAAACATCCCAAATCTGACATGGTATACGTTTATTTGTCTAGTGATAGCTAATCACCCGAACGAGGATGTCAATCCTAAATAGATATATGTATAACATTCGTGCTTACTCAGTAATTGATAGTTCATGATAATGGGCTCAGTGGGTTCTCGCTACTTATGCAAACACGTAATCATAATGTAAAAATGTCCAATTGTGTCTAATTGTAAAGCAATGCATGTTTCTCACCCCAAAACTTGTAAATCATTATAAATGTAAAACGTGGGGCTATGAACTCACCTTTAGTGAGTGAATCGACAATGTAAATCACAAACTGAAAATGCGTCATGAAAACATCTGAATGCAACCTAATTAATTATAGGTCGTATGAGTACTAAGTACTTTAAATAACTAATACCCTATATAATTCTATATAGCTACATCACCATCTATTTGTATTAGTGAAATAATATTTATAAAGTAAAAATGTTAAAAATTTCACTTTAGTAAAAAGCGTAACTTTATCGTTTTTAAGACCAAGGTTTTTGTTCAGTTCTTTATCGTCCGCTTTGTATAAGAGTGATTTATCAAAATATTTTATTTTAGTATTTTTTAGTCCTATGCATGACACAGTACGGTTTGATCTGTTCAATTTATTTTTATAAATTTAATTAGCGTAATCTCGTAAAAGTCATATCTTATTCGTTTTAACTCCGATTTTAGTGATTCTTTCGAGCACGTATTCGTAATTAAAAGTTATATCAAAGTATGATATTTTTCAAAAAGTATCTGAGATGAACAGTAACTTGTTTTTATAAAAGTATTTATTATCGTAAACATGAAAGATCCATAACCCCTTCGTTATTGATCAAATAATTACGATTCTTAATGTTTTGGAATCCTAAAAATATGTACTTTCTATGAAAAATAATTATATATTTTTATCAGAAGTGGAAAATAATAAGTTTTATAAAAATGTTTTTATAAAAGCTTTTATTATCGTAAACTTGCGAATGGCGTATCTTTTTCGTTATAGCTCGGATTTTTGAGTTCTCTATATGCCTATGATCGTGATGACATGTAGTATTTTATAAAAACATAAAAGATATACTTTATATTCGAATTTCAAACAGAAAGTTTGGATCATTTGCTTAAAAGGTTTATAAAATTTATTTTTATAAGTTTTTAGTTTAGTAAATTTGTTACAAGTCCACTAGAATGTCTTATACCATAAACCTTATACACTTTAGGTTCTTAGTTCATCATTTGTCCAAGAGTACAAGTCCTCATATTTCTTTTACTTATAAACTTTAATAAGTAAACATTTAGACCATTAATTTATATATACTTTTATAAAATATCCAACACTTATATAATACTTATACTTCCATTACAACATGATCTTAACATCCATATAACATATGACAAAGTACATTAAACCATGATCAAGTGTAAAAATCTATTTTACATGTTAATATGTTTCCTAGATGGTGATTCAGTATATAAACATCATATACACATAAAATCACAAATGTAAAGAGTGTAGAGTTTTTAGATAACCTTAGGATGAAGTATGATGAAGAGAAACAAGATCTAAACCCTAGTTTAGATATAAAACCCAAGCTTCCAAGACTTAGAAAACCCTAATATCCAAGAAACCCTAATAATAAACCTTCTTGATTAAACCCTTGTAAATGCTAAACCAAGCCTTCAATACACCTTAGGATACCTTAGATATGATGTTAGAACACTTGTATACTTGGTAAATAAAATTGTATGAATTGTTTAAGGGTGTTTGTTTTTGGCCGTGAGCTAAAGGGAGAGAAATAAGAGTTGTGTGAACTTTTGCTAGTGAAATGTGTATGAGTGATATCTCTTCTAGTTATGCAAGTATTTATACACCAAGCTAGTCCAACTTAATATTAGGAAAGTGGTCAGGAAAGTGGTCAAGAGTAGTAGAAATAATAGGAGTGAATTAAGGAAGTCTTGGTCAAAACTACTAGCCATGGTACCTAAGGTTTAATGAGTTATAAGTTGTACAAGTTCTAGTTGGTAAATGGTGTGCTCAATGTCCCCTTGGGACTACTTTTGTATCCAAAAAATAGGGGGGAGGGAGTACTAGTTATGTCTTTGATCTTTTATGAAATATCTTGCATTATTTGAAGTTTTGGATATGTAGGTTAAGTATAAAGGTATAACTTGTAATGTGCAGGTTCTAATTGGTTTCTTTTATGTAAAAATTTGGCCAACAATGTTAAAATAGGTGAAGTTTTATAAAAACTTTGAGTATTGGGTATAATAATGGGTATTTATTGAAGCGTAGAAAAGTTTTGGTGGTTTCGTGAACGCCTTAACGTATTTTATCGCAAAACGTAAACACTTTACGTAACCAATAAAAATAAAATGTGCAAAGTTAATAATTATCCTCTAAATAATTATCTAACATTTGCTTGACGTAAACAAACAGGTGAACGACACTTTCGACCATAAAGTGCTTCAAATGGTGCAGCCTTAATGCTAGCGTGATAACTATTGTTATATGAAAACTCGACTAATGGCAAATGGTTAACCCAACCCTTTCCAAAGTCGATCATATAAGCACGCAGCATATCCTCGAGAGTTAGAATAGTCCTCTCGCTTTGTCTATTAGTTTGCGGATGGTATGCATACTCATATCTAAAATTCTTACCCAAGGCATTCTGAAGTTACCTCTAGAAATTTGATGCGAATCTAGGACCGCGATAAAAAATGATTGAGACAGATATTCCATGCCTCGTGACTACCTCTTTCAGGTACATTCTTGCCAATCTTTCCATGGGATCAGTTTCCCTCATTGGCACGAAGATTACGGATTTGGTGAGTCTGTCAACAATAACCCAAATGGTGTCATAACCTTGTGACGACTTAGGAAACTTCATAATAAAATCCATAGTGATATTATCCCATTTCCATTGAGGTATCTCAGGTTGCACCAACAAACCCAATGGCCTTTGGTATTTAGCATTGACCTTAGCACATGTCAAACATTTGATAACATAGGTGGCGATGTCAGACTTCATATTGGGCCACCAATATAGCTTCTTCATGTCCTGATACATCTTGTCAAAACCCTGATGAATAGAGTATTTCGACTTGTAGGACTCGTGCATAATCACAGTCCTCAAATCACCATAACATGGCAACCAACTCCTGTCATTTAAGTACAAAGTTCCATCCGCGCGGGGTTTCAACTTCTCCTTTGGTATATCCTTCCTGATCATACCTCCTACATCTTCGTTTTTGAGATTCTTTAGTTTATGTACCTCTATTTGAGCTTACCAATAGTCATGACTAAGGATCGAACCCGTAAAGGCTTATTTCGTTCTTTACGGCTTAAGGCATCGGCCACTACATTTGCTTTCCCCAGGTGGTAACGTATTTCACAATCGTAATCCCTAAGCAACTCTAACCAATGACGTTGCCTCATGTTCAGCTCTTTTTGATCAAGAATGTGTTGTAAACTCTTGTGATCTGTGAACGCCGTACACTTGGTTCCGTACAAATAGTGTCTCCAAATTTTTAGAGCAAACACTACCGATCTAAGTTTCAAATCATGAGTAGTATAATTCTTCTCATGAATTTTCAATTGGCGTGATGCATAAGCAATTACTTTCTCCCTTTGCATTAATACAGCACCTAATCCTTTATGTGAAGCATCGTAATAGACTACAAAATCCTTGCTTCCTTTAGGTATAGCCAGAATTGGCGCATTGTACAACTTCTGCTTTATTAACTGGAAAGCGGCTTCCTCCTTGTCACCCGAATCAAACTTAACTCCTTTCTGAGTAAGCTTGGTCAATGACTTTGCGATCTTCGAAAATCCTTCAATGAATCTTTGGAAATACCCAGCAAGACCTAAAAATTAATGAATCTATGTTGGGGTTTTAGGAAATGCCTAATATTTTATAGATTTGATCTTGGCGGGATCCACGTGAATGCCTTAAATATCAATCACGTGGCCAAGAAATTATACCTAGGGAATCCAAAATTCACATTTAGAGAATTTAGCGTACAACTCCTCTTTCTTAAGCAATTCCAGAATTGCCTTAAGGTTTTCTTTATGTTCCTTCTTGTTCCTTGAATAGATAAGGATATCGTCAATAAAGACAATAACAAACTTATCCAAATATGGCTTGCACACCCAATTCATGAAAACCATAAATACCGCCGGTGCGTTCGTCAAACCAAATGGCATAACTTGGAACTCGTAATGACCATATTGAGTTCTGAATGCCGTCTTCGAAATATCTTCTTCACGTACTCAAAGCTGGTGATAACTTGAGCGCAAGTCTATCTTATAATAAACACTAGATCCTTGTAGTTGATCAAATAAATCCTCGATCCTTGGGAGTGGATAACGATTCTTTACCGTTAGCTTGTTTAGTTCTCGGTAGTCAATGCACATTCAAAATGATCCATCCTTCTTCTTGACAAACAAGACCGGAGCTCCCCAAGGTGAAGAACTGGGCCTTATAAAGCCTTTGTCAGATAGCTCCTTCAGTTGGTCTGACAATTCTTTCATTTCAGACGGGGCCAATCGATAAGGTGCCCGTATCAAATCGATTTGGAATTCCACTTGTAGAGTCCGAGGAAGACCCGGCAAGTCCTTAGGAAATACTTCAGGAAAATCTTGAACGATCGGTACATCCTTAAGTCGCTTCTTCTCTAACTTGTCTTCAGTCTCCTTTATAGTAACATGTGCCAAAAAGACGTGACATCCTTTTAGCATGTATGTCTGCGTTTTAGTGCACGAGATGATGTTCAAATGAGTCTCGTTTCCCTGGTTGCTTCCATCACCATGAACAATTAAGGTTTCATTTCCCTAGGGAATATGAATGATTTTCTCGGCACAAACAATGATAGCTTGGTACTTTGCCAACCAATCCATACTAATTATGACGTCAAAACTACCAAGTTCTACGGGCATTAAGTCGATATTAAATAGATGATTTAAGAAGTTTAATGTAAAACCCTGAATGATAGTGTTTAACCCAATTATTCTCCCGTCAGCTATTTCAACATCATAATAATGATCTAAGGTAGTTGGTGTGATATTAATTAGGGAGATAAATGCAGTAGACACAAAACTCCTATCGGCACCAGATTCAAATAAGATAGAAGCATAGCAGTTGTTTAGAAGGAACGTACCCGTAACGACGTTTGAGTCTGGGTTTATCCCTGCATGGCCTACCGCATACACTTTTGCTAGAGCATTTCCAATCCCAACTTGATTACCACGGTTGTTGTTCTTCAGTTTTGGACACTCCCTCTTGAAATATCGCTGGGATCTATACTCAAAGCATGTAGGTTTCTGACCTGCCCTAGTGCCTCTTTGTTTGTTAGCAGTATTGGTATTTGCAGTACTCCTACAGTCAAGAGCCAGATGGCCAACTCTGTTGCACTTGTGGCATCTTAGAGCACACTGACCATCATGGTGATAGTTGAATTTGGAGCACAGAGGTTTGGATCCTCCATAAGGTTTCTTCTCACCAGACTCTGCAGTATAAGCTATGCCAGTGTTCTACCTCTTGTTCTGTTGTTGTTGTTGTTGGTTATCATCTTGCTTCCTTTTGTTTTCACTCTGTCATTCAGCAAAAGTGCGGATCTTCTTGTCTATCAGCTTAGTTGCAAACTCAATTGAATCCTGCATGGTTTTGGGCTTAGATGTCATTAAGCTTATGGGAATCATGTCGGGTAAACCACCGACATACCTCTCAATTTTATCCGATTCTTCAGGGAACATCCTAGCACACATCAATGCTAGTTCCTGAAAAATTTGGTTATAGCTTACCACATAGGTACCTTTAACCTTAAGATTCAACATCTCAACCTTTAGCTTCTTAATCTCGCCCATTGGGCAGTATTTGTCGGCCATCATCTTTTTAATGTTTGTCCAAGTCATTACATAAGCCACATCATAACCAGCAGTCCTAACGTAGGAGTTCCACCACGTTAGAGCACGTACAAGAAGAGTACAAGTGGCAAACTTGATTTGGTTTTTCACAGTGTAGTTGCTTATACGGAACATAGTTTCCATTCTTTCAAACCACTGAGTTAAGTTGACAACTCCTTCAGTACCCTTAAAATATAAGGGTTTTCATTTCATAAAATCTGGGTAAGTGCACTCACGAGCAAGAGGAGCTTGTCTCCTTCCACCCATTCTTGAATCATGGCTGTCTTTGTCATTTCTTCTTTTGGTAGCCTCACGTTCTGCCAACACGTCAGCAACTCCTTAGGCAATTAATCTCTTAAGTTGATCATCAGTCATAGAAGTAGTGGGGTGGTTGTTGTGGCTGGTGATGATCTTGTGGTTCTTTTTGGTGCCATTTTCTTCAAATCATAAGAAAATATAATACCCGCTAGATTTCATACAAATTATAACCATGACATGACATATACACAATAAATAAAGTAAGATCACATCACACAATAAAATATACAACTAAACTAAAATTAACAATGGTGTAGCTAAATCGACATTCATTCATAATAAATTCGATTACAAACATGACATAATACATCCCTTCCATATATAATCTGGAAAACATACATGACCAATTCGGTTACAACATGATCACTACCAATAGGTTACAAAATGCAAATAAAACCTAGAGCCTTACTAGCCGGGAGTTACCCCGTAATACTTAGTAAGCTATACAACATAGCTACAACATAACCAGATCTAAGAACTACTACCGGCCTCCTCCGGTACATCAGGATGTGTTAGATCCCTAGCAGGTGTCTGTTGACTCTATAGTGCTACCATCTGAGTCTGCAATGTCCTTAGCAGACTCAGTACCTCTATGAGCTGTGTCTGTCTCCTGCGGTCTGCTGCCTGTAAATCTCCAATCTCAGTTTGTTGTGCTAAAACTGTAGTCTGTAGTGCTCTAACCTTTGAACGTGCCGTATCACTGACATCCATAGACTGTACCCAAGCCTTACGAGAAGCTCTGGCCTCACCCTTCATAAGTCTAGATGTGTGAGCATGGGAGCGTCTATCTCTATGTAGCAAGTTGAGATGACCGCTCATCAACAATCTATCATCCTATGCATCATTGAGTCTCCCATAGATCTCATCAGTATCCTGCCTAACAGTAGTGACAAAGTCTGTCATCCTCTGACCCAACTCTGTCATATTAGTCGCTGGTATCTCCTCTGCAATCTCATCTGGATCCACCCAGATGTGAGTAATCTCATAACCTATCTCCCTATTTGGGTCACGTCTAATCTCAACATCCAGAGTGCCAACAAAACCATAATCTGTTCTAAAGCCTCTAGTAGGCCTAGCAGTAGGAGCGGATGAACACTTCCCGACCTTATATTTAGGATCGGGAGCAACGCACAACCTCTTCTGAGGTGGTAACGTAACCTCGAGAACATCCACTCTACAGTCAATAGAGGGTAGAAGCAAAGGTGATGATGATGTAGGTAATGGTATAGGTAAAAGTGGTGGTGTCTCTGATCGAGTTGCTAAGATATAGGTTGATGGTGCAACAGCTTTCATCATGGCCATAGATGCCCTGGTATGTAGAAGCATAATAGGTAGTTGTAGTGGTAGTGGATGGGAAGTAGATGGTGACTCGGCTCTCAACCGGATCATAGCAGCTCTATAGCTTAATGGATGAGTAGGACTAGTAGGTAGTGGTGGAGGTAACATAGGTAATGGTGATGATACTGGTAGTGGTGGAGATGGTATCTGTGGTAGTGGTGATGAGCATGATGTAAGTGGTGATGATGCGGAGTAGATATGATAAGAAATCTGTCAACCTCTGCCACAATCGGGAATGGAATAGGTGTCTAATCCTGGATAGACATCCTAGGAGTGGTACGACATACGGGTGGTGGGACAGAGTCGGCCAAAGCTAGGTACTCCTCCTTCTCCTCCTCATCCTCGTCCTCCTCCTTGTCATCAGCATCGTCTCTGGAGGACTCAACCTCCTCATCATCATCATCATCTCTGTCAGTGGGATAATTAGCTGGATCCTCCTTAGGATCCTCATCATCCTCCTCTGGATCCTCCTCAGGATTGGACTCAATAATATAACCTGGTGAATCAGTAGTGGGTGAGACAGCAGCAGGCAGTGGCTACTCCTTAGCTGGAAACACATCATCCTCCGGTGGCATAAACTCTGGGTATACCAAGGTGGCTCCTACATAGCGGCCTCTACATATGTATAAGGGTCCTCTTGCATCATGGGTAGTCCATCGTCTCCATGTACAATGACTCTCGAAGATCCTATATCTGACAGATACTCGAACGGACTAGATACCTCTATATAAGTAACCGTGGAATCCTTTGAATCTGACATGACAAAATCTAAAAATCAAAAGTAGCTTATATAAGTATTAATATACGACTCTTATTGTAATATACGTAATATATTATAAACACGTATTTCAATCATGAATGCATCTAGTCTAACCAACTAATGCAACAACTAGTGTATGTATGTCCCATGAAAACCCCTTTTGTATGAATGCAATATTTGAAAACGGTTATAGTCCAAGTAAAAACATTTGACTTGGTTCTCTATAACATTGGCTCTTGATACCAATCTGTAACACCCCCAAATTGGGTCACAGCGGAATATGTGTTGAGGGTGTTACTTTATAGATCAATAGCACAAGATATATATAAGAACCACCATTTAAAAGTCGTTTAAAACTGATACATTAGATTTAACAAATTGTTTGTTACAAAAGCCTGAAGCTTCACTTGTTCGTTGTTCAAAATACAAAGATTTTAGTCCATAACTAATATTTCCCCAAAATGAATGCAACCAAATCTTTAATGCATATGACTTCCAAAATAATGACCACTAATGTATCCCTTGTCTTGTACCTCATTGATCTCCTGAGAAAACATGCTTTAAAACGTCAACAATAATCTATCCCTTGTCTTGTACCCCATTGATCTCCTGAGAAAACATGCTTTATAGGTTTGTAAAATGTATAATGTAGGACCACAAGATTTCTCAAGTGTATGATAATGCAACATATGCAAACATCACAAAAATGTAATTATGTTTCCCTAAGATCATGACACTAAAGCTCGACATGTATAAATTGCCTACATTGCCCATGATAATGTTCAACCCGAAACATCTCAAATCCGACATGGTATACGTTTGTTTGTCCAGTGATAGCTAATCACCCGAACGGGGATGTCAATCCCAAACAGATCTATTTATAACATTCGCGCTCACATAGTAATTGATAGTTTATGATAATAGGCTCAATGGGTTATCGCTACTTAGGCAAACATGTAATCATAATGTAAAAATGTCCACTTGTGTCCAATTGTAAAACAATGCATGTTTCTCACCCCAAAACTTGTAAATCATTATAAATGTAAAACGTGAGGCTATGAACTCACCTTAAGTGAGTGAATCGACAATGTAAATCACAAACTGAAAATGCGTCACGAAAACGTCAGAATGCAACCTAATTAATTATAGGTCGTATGAGTACTAAGTACTTTGAATAACTAAGACCATATATAATTCTATATAGCTACATCACCATCTAATTTTATTAGTGAAATAATATTTATAAAGTAAAAATGTTTATAAATAAACTTTGTAGTAAAAATGGGTAAACTGTTTGTCTCGTTTAGGTCCGTTTCGTACGTTCTTTACGTCCACGCTTTCGTAATAAGAAGATTTATCAAAATATTACATTTTATTATTTTAAGTCCTATGATGAATAGTATTTTTGACTGTTCATGCACTTTTATAAATTTATTTTTATAAATTTAATTAGCGTAATCTCGTAAAAGTCATATCTTATTCGTTTTAACTCCGATTTTAGTGATTCTTTCGAGCAAGTATTCATAATTAAAAGTTATATCAAAGTATGATATTTTTCAAAAAGTATCTGAGATGAAAAGTAACTTGTTTTTATAAAATTATTTTTATTAAAGTATTTATTATCGTAAACATGAAAAATCCATAACCCCTTCGTTATTGATCAAATAATTACGATTCTTAATGTTTTGAAATCCTAAAAGTATGTACTTTCTATAAAAAATAATTATATATTTTTATCAGAAGTGGAAAATAATAAGTTTTTATAAAAGCATTTATTATCGTAACCTTGCGAATGGCGTATCTTGTTCGTTATAGCTCGGATTTTTGAGTTCTCTATATGCCTGCGATCGACATGACATGTAGTATTTTATAAAAACATAAAAGATATACTTTATTTTCGAATTTCAAACAGCAAGTTTGGATAATTTGCTTAAAAGGTTTATAAAATTTGTTTTTATAAGTTTTTAGCTTAGTAAATTTGTTACAAGTCCACTACAACGTCTTATACCACAAACCTTATATACTTTAGGTCCTTAGTCCATCATTTGTCCTAGAGTACCAGTCCTCATATTTTTTTTACTTATAAACTTTAATAAGTAAACCTTTAGACCATTAATTTATATA
Organism: Tanacetum coccineum; assembly: GCA_026074375.1. Classification (NCBI taxonomy): domain Eukaryota; kingdom Viridiplantae; phylum Streptophyta; class Magnoliopsida; order Asterales; family Asteraceae; genus Tanacetum; species Tanacetum coccineum. The sequence goes on from BQNB010014977.1 coordinate 56,975, forward strand.
TACTTTTATAAATTATCCAACACTTATATAATACTTATACTTCCAGTACAACATGATCTTAACATCCATATAACATATGACAAAGTACATTAAACCATGATCAAGTGTAAAAATCAATTTTACATGTTAATATGTTTCCTAGATGGTGATTCACTATATAAACATCATATACACATAAAATCACAAATGTAAAGAGTGTAGGGTTTTTAGATAACCTTAGGATGAAGTATGATGAAGAGAAACAAGATCTAAACCCTAGTTTAGATATAAAACCCAAGCTTCCAAGACTTAGAAAACCTTAATATCCAAGAAACCCTAATATTAAACCTTCTTGATTAAACCCTTGTAAATGCTAAACCAAACCTTCAATACACATTAGGATACCTTATATATGATGTTAGAACACTTGTATACTTGGTAAATAAAATTGTACGAATTGTTTAAGGGTGTTTGTTTTTGGCCGTGAGCGAGAGGGAGAGAAACAAGAGAGTTGTGTGAACTTTTATTAGTGAAATGTGTATGAGTGATATCTCTTCTAGTTATGAAATTATTTTTACACCAAGCTAGTCCAACTTACTATTAGGAAAGTGGTCAAGAGTAGTAGAAACAATGGGAGTGAATTAAGGAAGTCTTGGTCAAAACAACTAGCCATGGTACCTAAAGTTTAATGAGTTATAAGTTGTACACGTTCTAGTTGGTAAATGGTGTGCTCATTATCCCCTTTGGACTACTTTTGTTTCCAAAAAAATAGGGAGGGGGAGTACTAGTTGTGTCTTTGATCTTTTATGAAATATCTTGCATTATTTGAAGTTTTTGATATGTAGGTTAAGTATAAAGGTATAACTTGTAATGTGTAGGCTCTAATTGGTTTCTTTTATGTTAAAATTTGGCCAACAATGTTAAAATGGGTGAAATTTTATAAAAACTTTAAGTATTGGGTATAATAATGGGTATTTATTGAAGCGTAGAAAAGTTTTGGTGGTTCCGTGAATGCCTAAACGTATTTTTTCGTGAAACGTAAACACTTTACGTAACCAATAAAAATAAAATGTGTAAAGTTTATAATTATCCTTTAAATAATTATCTAACATTTGCTTGACGTAAACATTTAATTGTTTGATGCTCGATTACGTTGAATGATAATTTCTAGCTTACGCGATTTAACTTAACGATTAATATTAAAAGCATACGCGTACGAGACTAAAAATAAATAGTGAATTAAATGACATCGTAAAATAACCTAAAAACACGAAGTGTTATATTCTTCCCCTGATAAATAAGCCTTGTCCTTAAGGCTTAAGACGAGGCACTTGACGATGGTGCTGTCTTTGTGAAGAGGTGCAGATACTTCTTTTGAAATTGGTCTTCATTTTCCCATGTGAACTCAGGACCTCTTCTAGAGTTCCATCAAACCTTAATGATTGGAATGCGGCTTTGCTTCAATCATTTAACTTCATGATCCATGATTTCTACTGGTTCCTCGATGAAATGAAGCTTGTCATCAATATGGAGTCCATCCAACGGAACTGCTAATGGTTCGTTGGCATAGCACTTCTTCAAGTTTGATACATGAAACGTATTGTGAACCCTGCTCAACTCTTGTGGAAGCTCAAGCTTGTAAGCAATGGCTCTAACCTTTTCCAACACTTTGAAAGGTCCAACATATCTGGAGTTTAGCTTCCCCTGTTTGCCAAAATGTACTACTCCTTTCCAAGGCGAAACCTTAAGCATAACTCTATTTCCAACTTGAAATTCCATCGACTTACGCTTTAAATTGACGTAACTCTTTTGTCGATCATGAGCGGCTTGAATTCTTTGCTTGATCTGAATGACCTTCTCGATTGTCTCTTGAACTATTTCTGGACCAGTGAGTTGAACTTCTCCAACCTCGGCCCAACAAACAGGTGAACGACACTTTCAACCATAAAGTGCTTCAAATGGTGCAGCCTTAATGCTAGCGTGATAACTATTATTATATGAAAACTCGACTAATGGAAAATGGTTAACCCAACCCTTTCCAAAGTCGATCATACAAGCACGCAGCATATCCTCGAGAGTTTGAATAGTCCTCTCACTTTGTCTATCAGTTTAGGGATGGTATGCAGTACTCATATCTAAAATTCATACCCAAGGCCTTCTAAAGTGACCTCTAAAAATTTGATGCGAATCTAGGGCCGCAATCACAAATGATTGAGACAGATATTCCATGCCTCGTGACTACCTCTTTCAGGTACATTCTTGCCAATCTTTCCATGGGATCAGTTTCCCTCATTGGCACGAAGATTGCGGATTGGTGAGTCTGTCAACAATCACCCAAATGGTGTCATAACCTTGTGAAACTTATTAAACTTCATGATATAATCCATAGTGATATTATCCCATTTCCATTGAGGTATCTCAAGTTGCACCAATAATCCCGATGGCCTTTGGTGTTCAGCCTTGACCTTAGCATATGTTAAACATTTGATAACATAGGTGAAGATGTCAGCCTTCATATTGGGCCACCAATATAGCTTCTTCATGTCCTGATACATCTTGTTAGAACCCGGATGAATATAGTATTTCGACTCGTGGGACTCGTGCATAATCACTGTCCTCAAATCACTAAAACATGGCAACCAACTCCTGTCATTTAAGTATAAAGTTCCATCCGCGTGGGGTTCCAACTTCTCTTTTGGTATATCCTTCCTGATCATGACTCCTACATATTCGTTTTTGAGATTCTCTGGTTTATGTGCCTCTATTTGAGCTTACCAATAGTCATGACTAAGGATCGAACCTGTAATGGCTTATTCCGTTCTTTACGGCTTAAGGCATCGGCCACTACGTTTACTTTCCCCGGGTGGTAACGTATTTCACAATTGTAATCGCTAAGCAACTCTAACCAATGACGTTGCCTCATGTTCAGCTCTTTTTGATCAAGAATGTGTTGTAAACTCTTGTGATTTGTGAACGTCGTACACTTGGTTCCGTACAAATAGTATCTCCAAATTTTTAGAGCAAACACTACCGATCCAAGTTTCAAATCATGAGTCGTATAATTATTCTCATGAATTTTCAATTGGCGTGATACATAAGCAATTGCTTTCTCCCTTTGCATTAATACATCACCCAATCCTTTATGCGAAGCAACGTAATAGACTACAAAATCCTTGCTTCCTTCAGGTAGAGCCAGAATTGGCGCACTGCATAACTTTTGCTTTATTAACTGGAAAGCGGCTTCCTCCTTGTCACCCCAATCAAACTTAACTCCTTTCTGAGTAAGCTTGGCCATTGACTTTGCGATCTTCGAAAATCCTTCAATAAATCTTTGGTAATACCCAGAAAGACCTAAAAATTAACGAATCTCCGTTGGTGTTTTAGAAGATGCCCAATATTTTATAGATTCGATCTTGGCGAGATCCACGTGAATGCCTTAAATATCAATCATGTAGCCAAAAAATTATACCTTTGGAATCCAAAATTCACATTTAGAGAATTTAGCGTACAACTCCTCTTTCTTAAGCAATTCCAGAATTGCCTTAAGGTGTTCTTTATATTCCTTCTTGTTCTTTTAATAGATAAGGATATCGTCAATAAAGAAAATCACAAACTTATCCAAATATGGCTTGCACACCCGATTCATGAAATCCATAAATACCGCCGGTGCGTTCGTCAAACCAAATGGCATAACTTGGAACTCATAATAACCATATCGAGTTCTAAATGCCATCTTTGAAATATCTTCTTCACATACTTAAAGATGGTGATAACATGAGCACAAGTCTATCTTATAATAAACATTGGATTTTTGTAGTTGATCAAATAAATCGTCGATCCTTGGGAGTGGATAACGATTCTTCACCGTCAGTTTGTTTAGTTCTCGGTAGTCAATGCACATTCATAATGATCCATCCTTCTTCTTGAAAAACAAGACCGGAGCTCCCCAAGGTGAGGAACTGGGCCTGATAAAGCCTTTGTTGGATAGCTCCTTCAGTTGATCCAATAATTCTTTCATTTCGGACGGGGCCAATCGATAAGGTGCCCGCGCTACAGGTGTAGCACCAGGTATCAAATCGATATGGAATTCAACTTGTTGAGTCAGAGGAAGACCCGGCAAGTCCTTAGGAAATATTTTAGGAAAATCTCGAACGATTGGTACGTTCTCAAGTCGCTTCTTCTCTGACTTTTCCTTAGTCTCCTTTGTAGTAACATGTGCTAAAAAGACGTGACATCCTTTTAGCATGCACGTCTGCGTTTTAGTGCACGAGATGATGTTCAAATGAGTCTTGTTTCCCAGGTTGCTTCCATCACCATGAGCAATTAAGGTTTCATTTCCCTAGGGAATACGAATGATTTTCTCGCCACAAACAATGACAGCTTGGTACTTTGCCAACCAATCCATACCAATTCTTTGTAATTTTCTCTTGATTAACATAACTTTGACTCTTAAAGTCAATCACCAAAAGTTTAATTCATTACTTCAGTTGAGTTTTTCATTAGAAACAAGATTTATAAAGGTTTCAGAAGTTAAGTTGCAATTTTGAAGATTCTATGGTTTAGAAATAGTCTACTAGCACCAGGGCACTTTAAAGTGCAAAGTAGTTTTAAGTATTAGGTGATTTACAGCATTTTAGAGTTCACATTTGGTTAAAGTAGGTTTAGTAGCATATAGGTAGTTAGTTTAAGAGTTCTGAACTTAGAGATTTAGCCTGCATTTAAGGTTTGGTCAATTGTATCAGCATAAGCAGTAGTAATACAGTTACTACTGCTGTTGCTAACCATTTTTCTAGAAACTTTATAGCACTTAAAATTAGGAAGTAAGAATTTAGTTTTAAGCATTTTAGTAAAACTCCATTAGCTCTTTAAAGATCAACTTTTAATTTTCATTTTAAGCTTTTAGTCTAGCTTTTATGATCTTACAAAAGTAGTATAACTAGCAGCTTAGATTACTAGCTTATTTCTTTTTTATTTTTAAGTTCTAGTTGTTTTTATCAAAAACCTTTTATCTAAGTTTACTCTATATTCTTAGGATAGCTTATTTTCAAAATTTCAATTTCTAGGATTTAGTTTTAAGCTAGGTGGCTTATTAGCAATTGCTTAATTCCAGTCAATAAGCTGAACTTTAGTTTTTTAAGAACAAAATTCTTGTTAATATTGAATACTTGTAGCTTAATTCTTTTTAGATATCCCTAGTACACATCTTAAGCTTCATATAGTATCTTTTAGTTTTTACTTTCATTGAGTAATAAGCTAGTAAATAGCTTAAGTTTAAAAAGTTAGAATTTTAAAACAAACACCTTAGTTTCTGTAACTCAGAATTAAAAGCTTAATTTCTATCTTATTAAGTGGTTAAAAGTTCAAAGAGCTTTTATTAAAGTTGTAGTGTATAAGCTCAGGTCTAACTTTTCAGTTTTAAGTTTTTGCTAATTTTCACTTTTTAGATAAGCCAAAAATAAGCTAAATCGTAGGGTCTGTTTGGTACTTTTTAGATAGTTTAAGGTTGTCTGTTTTAACTAGAGTGTAAATTTTTGATAGTTACCCCGCCTACCCTTTACTTTCATTTGTTGCACTTTCTACCCTGTTCTTTTAGGATAAATAAAATAGTTTTTATATTTTTGAAATTAGTTTAATAAAATTAGGTTTTAGGATTTAATTAGTAAAATTAGGGTTCAATTGCTTTATTAAAATTGGGCATTTTTGTATCATTTAATTTCTGCACCTTTTTAGTAGTTAAAAATCAATTTTCTTTTTTTTTTCAATTGAATTTGTATTTTCTAGAAATTAAAATAGGTCTTAGGTAATTTCTTTTTCTTAATAAATTCATAGAAAATAGAAAAATAATTGGAAAAATCTAATTCTTTTTG
>BQNB010014978.1:0-27640 GCA_026074375.1 Tanacetum coccineum
AGTTTTAACCTTTTTGTTTAATTGGTTTTCAATTTGTATTATAAAATCCTTAAGGATTCTACTAGTGTCATCCTTAGTTCTTAAGAAGAACACCCAAATAAACCTGCTAAAGTCATCAGTGATAACAAGGCAATAAGTCTTATGTTTATACTCCTTACAGATGTAGGTCCAAATAAGTCCATATGTAAAAGCTGTAAGGGCTGACTAATAGAGCTCACTAATTTAGCCGTATAGGAGGCCTTGTGCTGCTTTCCTTTCTGATAAGCAACACAGGTGTGGTCATTTTGAAAAATCTTTGAAGGTAAACCTCTTACAAGATTTCCCTTCACAAGTTTGTTTAAGTTTTTAAAGTTAACATGACCTAACCTCCTATGCCATTTGTTAGATTCATCAATTGTGGCCTTTGCAATCAATTGTGATCATTTGTTACATTCTCTTAATTGGAACTATACATATTGTTTTGTCTAGGGATTCTAAGTAATACTTGATTTTCATCAGGTAACATAAATTCAGGAGACAAAACAAGACATTCAGAGTCAGTAAAAAGAACTTTGTTCTTCTTGTCACATATCTGTGATACAGAAAAGAGATTGAATTGCTGAAGTTCTTTCACAAAGCACACATCCTCATAATCTAACTTTCCTGTTTTTATTTTACCTTTACCAGATTATGTAACCTTACGTCCTCTAAAAGCAACAGGCCACCATTAAAGTCTTGATATTCACGGCAAGGTAGGCCTTGTTTCCAGTCATGTGCCTGGAACATCCACGATCCATAAATTCCTATTTCTTAAAACTTATGTGGATTAATCTGCACATCAAGTAAAAGAGATTAGTTTCTCTTAGGGACCTAAGCCCGTTTGGGCTTGAGTCTGCCTAATGGATCTTTGAAAGTAACATAATCTCTAAGACTTGATCCACCATTGTATTTGGAGACTTTGTGCCAGTGGTGTCTTTGTGGATGTCCTTTTTGTCTCCAATTACAACCTGCTGAGGGCTTAACAGCAGTTTCCCTTTTTCCCCCAACAGCACTAACTGTATTTTCCTTAACAGTATTAACCTTTTGATATGAAAAATTTGTTCTAAGTGCTGTTGTGTTAATAAAAGGCCTGGATAATGGTGAATGAGTTTTATAAAAAAACATTTGCTAGTCTAACTCTATTCATAATAGGCCTAACAGTATTAACCTTCATAGCAGCATTAGTTGGTACTGCTTGTCTGTTAAAATGATGCCTAGCAGTACTAACATTGTTAGTACCGCTAGCTCTAGCAGTATTAACTAGAATTTTGCCAGTTCTAGTTAGTACTGCTGTTGGAACATATTGGTTTTTATGATTTACTCTTTGCACATTATGCCAAATTGGTCTAATCTCCCTTTGACTAGACTTCTTCCTCATGCTATTGTTTAACTCAGCTTGTTTAGCCATCCTCTTTTCATGGAAATCACAATCTCTAATTAGATGACTAAGACTTCCACATACAAAACATGCTCTTGCAGTAAACCCATATCCCAACCCTTTCTTGTCAACTGTAGGATTTTTACTATGTGTGAATTGATTCTTAACAGTTTCCCTAGGAGTTTTTACTTGCTTATTAGTACTAGCAAAACTAGGTTGTTCCTGTTCTTTTGTAGGTTGAGACACATGTTCATCTTCACTATCTGATTCATACTCCTCAATGATAGGAGCATCAGACCAAACCTTAGGTTGATTTACTACTTTGGGTTCATTTACAGTTGGTTCAGGCAAAGATTCATGTGTTTCAACACTACAATCTGATTCACAAGTATCAAAGTCACTGGTTTGGGTTTCAGATTCACTAGGTTGAGACTGTTTTGGACCATATGTAAATTGAGAGTAATCTATTTCTACATCAGGTCCAGATGGCATGTAATTCCCTGTCATGGGTGGGGGTACAACATGCATTCCTCCTGCTGTAACAAACCTATCATACAAAGGTTGTTTTTCTAACTCACTTTCCTTATTCATAAATACACTTTGTAAAACTTCATTTTCATAACTCAAAATGCCATCATATCTGTGATCCCCATACCCAAGCCCAAATTTATCATTAGCACTCATTTGGGTATTTAGCAGTTTACCAAGATTTTTAGAAGATTATGCCATTTTTCTACTTTAGCTTTTAAATCTTCTTTTTCTTTTTGAGCTTCTGCCAATAGTTTCTTATGGTATGTTAAGACATCAGTTTTATCATCTAAGTCTATTTTCATAAACCTTATCTTTTCCTCATACCAAAGTTGACCTTGTTGATGAGCAACTAATTGTGCTTCAACTTTCTTTAACCCTTGAGTATATGCCTTTATTTCTATGCTTGCATTACTTATTTGTTCTCTCTGTTCATCATACAGTTTTTTAAGTTTAGCATAAGACTCTTTACATTCTTTGGAACAGGAAGTTACCTCTGTATCTGAGACTGAGCTGTTGCAAGCCATCAAAGCATAATATTCTTCTTCTTCTGAGTGAGTGGTCCAATCTACTCCTTCTCTATCAATAGTCACCAATGCTTTGGATTCCTCCTTCTTCCTAAGTCTTTTGCTATTATCATTAGCTTTATTCTTCTTTGACTCTTCATTGCCACCAAACTAGATTTTATGGCTTCCCACATCTCCTTTGCATCTGTCATCTTGTGAAACTTTGCTAGGTGATCTTCTGGTAAAGCCATAAGCAAGGTGGTCCTTGCTTTTCTTTCTCTTTCTCTTACCAAAATTTCTTCTGCAGTCCTTAGAGGTAGAACCTTGATTTGACCTTGTGTATCTGTGGTGATTGATATAGGACCATTCCCATTTTGTATAACTTCCCAGATAGGATTAACTATAACTATCGGTACTAAATATTAGCACTAACGGTACTAAGTCAGTAATGAATAATTCCCAACAATAGATATCGAGTTACACAAATATTAGTACATATAATTCTTCAAATGTCGACGTTGAACTTCTTTGATTTTCTCGTCTTTAAAGTGTTCTTGTTCCGCCCATTCAATCATTTGATCGAAAGTGTAATCATTTTGTGTTACCTCCCTTTTACTTTCTTCGCTTTTACTTGTGTAGTTGGTTATTACATGGTTCATCATTTCTGTCAAGCTAACATTTGGGAAAATATATTTGGCTATAATAAAATCGACACCTAGGTTGTTCAATGTAATTTTCACAATATTTGTAATTCGCTAAAGATATATCAAACATGACATGCATATCATAGTTGTTTCTAAGTTTGACGGTTATTGAAAAGCCATTGTGCGGTATTTTATAATAAAGAGCATGAATCTTTGTACCCAAAATATTAAACAAAAATTGTTTTAGCTCTTCTAGTTTCATTCTTGAAATGTTGATGTTCATTGTTCCACCGTTGACGTACATCATGGTTTTTGTGTCATTGAGCACCAATTGACTGTTGTTCTAAACCAGAAAATTGAAAATGGTTTGCGTGTATGGTGTGGTAGGTTTTGTTTTATTAATAAATCCTAGTTCATCAAGAAGTTCATAGTAATCGAACTTTTTATTATTTCTTTTCTGCATTTGATGTAGATAGCTGAGTGATTCTTTTAGTTTTATTTTAGTTTCTTCATAAATGATACATGCAAATGATTCTTCTAGAGAGCCATCGTTCGGAATCAGCACCATGCTTAGATCTATCTGATAATGAGAAACAAAAAGATGGACCTTCCTAGAAACTTTTGCAATGTCGTACATAACATTAGTATCATAATCATTCTTGATTGCTTTCATACCTGATAACGTGTTATTTCGTGGCAATGTGTAATACAGATTAGTGAATCGTCTTGGTATTTTTCTGGTAAGATAACTAACCATATCTTCAAAACTCATCGGTAGAACATTTATATTTAGTACTGAACCATTTTGATAGGTTAGCGGGTTAAGTTTAAATTCGTTGTTGTGGTGTACTTCGAACCCGAACGTAGAATTGTTAGACGTCGACATGTTGTCAAAGAAATAAGTGTGAATTGAAATTGATTTGTTGAAAATATTTAGTTGTGCACATGTATATATATATATATATATATATATATATATATATATATATATATATATATATATATATATATATATATATATTATTTGCATAGAGAAAAGCTAATAAGTCTTATTGGTGTCAGAAATGATAAGTCATTTCGTTGTTTGAATATATAATTTTATTATGTTGTCACTTCAATGTTTATTGTTACATCCTAAATAAAGGAAAGTTGATGATAGAAACAAGTACGAGATAATATAAATTGTAAATCAGAAATCGACAAAACAATCATAAAATCTAGTTATTTAGTAACTAGTCAAATAACCTTTTTGAACAAGAAGGTTTTCCTTGATTTTCTTTTTTGTTTCTCTCATTTTTGCGTTGGTCGGCCACGACAAGTGGGGATATCTCCACCCGAGATACATACACATGTAGTCGGTTTTGATAAGTTTGAGTATACGTGAGTAACATGTCGCAGTCTTGTATAACATTAGCCAAAGGTATAAGACCTGAATCAAAATTTATCAATTAGGGTCCTTAGTCTATAAGAAGGTCAGGACTTATTAATCATACCCCAAAGAGTTTGTTAAAATCAATTTCACTTGATTTGTTGAAAAGCTATCCAACTCTATAGGATCTACGGTAACAACCAACCCATCAACGAATTTTCTTCCAGGAGGACCAGTGAACCTTCTATAATGGTGTTGTAGAAGAACATTGAATGTCATTGTTTGAACTATAAAATGAGTTTTCTTAAACAATGTAATGTTGTTGTAAGAGTTGAACTACAACAATGTGGTTTATATAGTGTGACCCATAGCCCTATTTACTGTTTTGAATCAATCACATTGAGGTTGTCGAGAGTATTTAAAGCCAACATTTGATGTGCTCATGTCTTATTGTCGTACTAACATATTTCGCAACATTGAAAATGAAATACATTAAAACATTCGTACAATATATTAAATAAATAACAACAAACCCTCATAATTCATAAAAACATACAAATGTTAAAAAACCAAACATGTTAAGCCAACTATTTAAACCATTAGTGTTTAGGTCATCTAGATGTTGTGATGCATTTTGTTGAGAATCGTATTGTTCTTACATCTGATCCGATTGTGTGTGATTTCCATCGTATGGTTGAGATGTGTTTGTGTGATATTGATCGTATGGTTACGATGGGTATGTGGTTTGATTGTATGGCTGTGATGCATATTGGTTATAACCTTGGAAAGTGTTGTCATATTGTTGGTGTGGGTTGTAGAATGACGGTTGTTCATTTCTTGGAAATTCTTGATCATTTCGTGTACGTGTGTTTACAAGCGGCTCAGCGACAATTGGTTTATTGCACTAATCACATCTGTGTTCCTCTTGTTTACATCTGCTACAATGTATAGATCTTGGCTCCTCACCTTGTGATTTTATTCGGTTTTTATTTTTTGGACGACCGGGTTGTGGGTTGTCCATTTTAGGAGGTATAGCTTTCTGAATATGGTGCGGAAATTCCCATTATTGTTATTTTCCATGAAAATATGATTTGTATTTGAGCGTAAGTGCCTTGATAATTTTCTTTCTTAAACCAATTTGCTACACATTGGACACAAACCTTCATACCCAAATGCCTTGTTACAACTATAACGTGGCCACAAGGTATCTTGAAAAGCTGTCATTTACGACATTGACAGGTGCGTGTCTGAAAGTTGACTTCACGATTATATCGCTCGTCTGAAACTTGGTATTGATAATGATTAACACCGTAAATGATCCATGTGGCGCTCTTCATCCTTTTTTTATTCACTTTGTTTGCTACCCATTCAGTTATTTCAGACGTCATATTATCTACATTCAAACATAAACAAAAATCAACTTAGTAGTGCATATTCTAATAAAATTTGATGAAAGCCTTATGTTTTGAAATACTTGCGAGTTCTCGACGTTTAATGTACCATTCTTGCACCATTGCACGATACGTCTCAGCTAACTTTAACACTAGTACCTTTCTATATAGTACAGTACAAGCATTAACAGACTCCACACTATTTGATGTCATATAATTGTAACATACTAGTGGGCATTGCTCTTTTGACCATCTCTGAGGATCAACTTCAATGAGCTTGTGGTACGCATCAGGCTGAATAGCCTGTAGCTTGCTCATTTCGGTTGAAAATTCTTCTGGTGTATATGCCTTGCATATTTTCCAAAATAGACCTTTCATTTTGTTTATTTTCAAAGATAGGTTCATCATTAGATGACGAAAACATACAGCATGAAAGGCTAAAGAGAATTCATTGTGTACATTAAAACGTAAACAAAATAAATAAATGCAAAACCTATATGCAGCACTGACTGTCAATTTGAATAGAAAATTTGGGCTATCACCTATGCATTCTTTAAGTATAGACATCCACCATGACCAACATGGACCTGTTTCTCCTTTGCATATACCAAAAGCAATTTGCACAATCTGGTTGTTTCTATCCATGCCCATAGCTACCAGATTAGTTCCCTTGTATTGACCCTTTAAGTGTGTCGCATCTATTATAAGCAACGGGCGTAGACAATGCATGAACGTATGAATCTGAAATAAAACGTTATAAATATAGTATGGTAACCTACTATAGTTTAATTATTCAAAAAATATGATCATGACTTACCGACGCACCAATGGCAATGAATAACATCTCGAAAACACCTTTTTCGTCTGTTTTGATACGTGTGACTGTGCCTTGGTTTTTTCGTTCTAGGTTATAACAATAAGACGTTGCTTTTCATTAGGCATTCAGAATTGGTGAACCCCTTATCTGTTGTATAGCATAATCCTTCCCTCTTCAAAACCAAATATCATTTTTGGTGAATCAGGTTGAAACGTGTAATTAGGGACCGATATTCCAACTAATTTTTTAATTGATGGGTTTCAAAGGAGAAGCATCGAATTATCGCCAAAGGCAAAACACCATACACCTTCAGATGAAGCAACTGGTGTAAGAGAGATAATATTTAAATTAGAATCAATATGCCTAAAGGGTAAGTTTTCATCTACATAATAGATAAAACCTTAGATTGTCATGCTTATAACTTAAATTAAAACAACAACTATTTCTCTCATGAACACCGTAATTACGAATGAAGTTGAAATTGTCAATGGAAAACTTCCATTGCTTTGACACAGTACAAAATTGAAGTAAAGACTTCACAGGAAGTCTATTCATGATATCCATTTGAATGTCAAAAGGTATGTTGTCCGACATATTTTCTTTATTTAGATGATAGATACGGTTGTATGATGGTTTTGTGGGTAGAAATAGGGTAAGGTTATAGTTTTGTAGTATGCTGCTTTTGTGAGTATATATAGGGTAACAATTCGATATCTTAGTAGAAACATTGAATTGATTACTTACTATTCCAAGATTACATGACATGATTTGACAATTCTATGACAAGGCCATTACAAATTTCAATAACAAATTTAAACACAATACATAAGTCATTCATTAAAATAAAATAACAGATTTCATAAGATGATTAACAAATACAATAAAAAGACTAAACACAATACACATTACATAAATAAATAAATAAAACAAAACCTACAGTTGTTGTAACCACTTATTTTTATCCCTGATTTGTTTTTCCAATTTTGCGGCCTTTCTAAACAAAGCATTCTGCATTTGCTGGTCTAATTCATATTATATTTTCAAAAAAAATTCAATCAAAGCACGTTCGTTAGATTTTTTCACCCTGTGGAATGTTATTGCTATTCCTCGTATGCTTTCCTCAATTCTTTCTTTGTGTTATCGCGGTATATTTGATGGCCTAAGTTCATTATCGCTAAGTGTCGACACGATCCTACCTGAATTTGTTTCTCATAACCATAGATGTGATTTAATCATAAGTATGGGATCACGATCACGCCTTTTATAATTTTGTGAAATATGAAATGTTAAAAAAAGTTTCAGTTTAAAAATGTTATAATTGAAGGGTTATTTATAGGTTTATAATAAGCAATTGAAATGTCAGATAATGTATATTACACTTCAAATATTATGTGGATGATTACACCAATGCTATGTGACTTGTCATTTCATTGATTGTACTTTTATACAGTCATTGAATGTCACAAATCTGTAACAGAAGTGTCAGATAATGTCATAAATCACTACAAATAATAAGTGATGAAACCCATTGTCTTTGATCTTGTTCATTATCAATGTTTTTGTTAAGTAATTGCATTGTCAAATCTGTAACAAAAGTGTCAGATAATGTCATAAATTGCTACAAATAATAAGTGATGAAACCAATGTCATTGACTTGTCAAACCATTTTTTATACAGTTATTAAATTGTCAAATCTGTAACAGAAGTGTCAGATAATGTCATAAATCACTATAAATAATAAGTGATTAAACCAATGTCATTGACTTGTCAAATCAATGTTTTTGTACAGTCATTGCATTGTCAAATTTGTAAAAAAGTGTCAGATAATTCTAAATCGGATAAAAAATAAATACAGTGGATGAAACCAATGTCATTGACTTGTCAAATCGATGTTTTTATACAGTCTTTGAATTGTCAAATCTAATAATATCATTTTCATTACTAATTTATGATGCTCATACATTATATATACGTTATCGATATATTCATATTACAATATTTTTTAAATTATCTAACATAGCAATGGATGCGTCTTCAAAAAAATTCAAATGTATTTTACATTTTAATACATTTGAGCAAGGTATCATTATATACGATGATATGACGTACTCAATGTTACTTGAATTTGTTGTGAAGAGATTCAATTTAGATCCAAATGTCCAGTTTAATTTATCGTTTAACCTCCCTGCAATTGAAAGGGATATTACAAAGGACGAGGATGTCAAGTTCTTTATTGATTGTGCTACTAATTCTATAACTGATGAAATACCACATTTGTACATTCGTCCACCTAAAGTTGAAGAAAGGATAATACCCGGGCCATCGGGTATTCTTCAAAAGGCGTTGGAGCGAAAAAAGTAGACGTTCAGGCAGGGGGTTATGATAACATATTGACAACCCAGGAGTATGTCAGGAAATTAAATGAAGATGTGTCTGAAGATGATAGTCTTGTGCAAGGGCCATGGATAAAATCGATTGTCTATCTTCATGGTGTTGGGGATTGCATTGGTTGTCTTTGCGCATACTGAGAAAAATTTGCTCAGGGGAACTCTTGATTAGTGGTTGGGGTTGTTAAGAGTTGTACACCAAATTTGTTGGGAGACATGATAGTTATACTAAAAGATCCAACAGGAACAATGGGAGGTACGATTCATTACAAAGTCTTTCAAAACGAAAATGATGGGTACGTAAAGTCTATCAAAGTCGGATATGTTTTGATACTTCGTAATGTTTCTGTCTAGACACCAAAACCATCACAACATTATCTTAACATTACAATCAGAAACATTGTTAAGGTATTCGAAAAGGACACTGAATCTTATCTTTAATTGTTTTATTTTTACTTATTTCGTGTATGTTTTTTAAGTCAAGTTGTTTTAACAACAATTATCATCGCTGTGTAACGTTTTATTTATTAACTGTCTAATTATTGTTGGTATATCAAAGTAATATTAAATATTAATTTCATTGCAAAATGTCAGTCTTGCAACATACAATATAAAACTATAACCTAATCATAACTCACAATTTCCGAGTTTTCTCCCACCTACTACTTATTAGGAATGTTCCCCATTTTCATTTTCTATGTTCTTTAATAGCTTTCACTCTCACGAGGCACTATTGCCACATGACCAACACATAACTTAGCGATTAAACAACAAGTTATAACTCCACAGTCTTTGAAGTTAGCTTGTTGAGGGACCGAAAATCCCTAATCCATGGAAATAACTACGCATTTGCAAAATGCCATAAATCACGGGCGTCCAAGCTTTAATTTGATGTTCTAACGGTAACCTTGTTCTCTGACTTTCCATAGAGTCAAAGGCATAAAAAATAGAATTGGGTAGGTTTACTGCGCCCGTCACCCAGTGATTTCCACCAACATTTATTGGCATATACACCTACAAAGATTAAACCAACAAAATTTGGTAAATGTAAATAACTTATTAAATACTATTCATCCATAAAAGCTGTTAAAAGTTTTAACATAAATAAGTACCCAATTAACATATTTCCATGATGGATACGGACGGGTTGAACCATACAATGTTCCAGTAATGTGTGGATCTGTCTGTATCATGAACCGATTATTTTTCGGATGTACACATGCTGTCCCTGATTTAGACACAGTATAGTCGGCATTTTGTGACCTACTTCTAATGAGTATCTCAATCATGCATTCATTTGCTGATTTAAAAAATGCTAACAAAATTAATAAATGTTTTTAGGAAAATAAATATTACTCATTTATTAAAGTTGTATTATTAAACTTACGTCCCTGGACAACCATCCTTCTTGGTAGGGATTGTCTACGCTATGACTTCTAGGCATACACAAATGAGGTACTAGTTGTCGCCAAAAGAAAATTGGATCATAATAACTCTATCATGATTAATCTAAATAAACAGTCATTACTAGGTTTATATTAATTTCCGTAAAGTCATTATATTCTTCTCGGGTAACCTAAAAAACTAGGTTGAAGGACTATCTCAATACACATAATTGTTAGACTTTATTTATTAAATTAAATACAGACTAACAACTACCTTATTAGGGTCGACATTTTCATATGTAAAGTATATACCAGTATCATGTAACTCGGTTTATAACAACGTATCCCCATCTACATTTCAATAAGGCAAAAGCGTTCCCAAGATTCAAGGGTGATACATTGTCATTCTTGCACTTTTTCTTAGTTTTATCAACCCGTTTCTTAGATAAGACCGTAGTAGGAGGCAAATGCGAGGCAATGGCGTATATGGACTCTTGATATATACGCTAGGACGCTGTACCCTCCTTGGTCGCTCCAATATATTCTAAAAAAAATTAATAAACTTTTATTACTTCATGATGGTTACTATTATAAAAGTGGAATCGTAAATAATTTCAGGATTACCGGGTCGCATAAGCCAGCATCACCAGGATGCGACGGGATAGGGGGTTGCCAATTTGGAGTTGGCGTATACGCTGGCATCTGGCTTTGCCAATTAGAACTACCGGGCTGCGATGGCATTGATGTTTGCCAGTTTGTTGGCGTACCCATATTAAAGATAGAGTTGTTTGTCGGCGTCTGGAAAGGAGACGGACCACCCTGTGGAAACAAAGAAATAAAAAAGTATAATACTTGCTTACTTTTCAGCAAGGACAAAATATATGACTATCAAATCCACATAAATTATACCTGTATGCTTTGGAATCCAGACAAATCACTTATCCCATAATGCTGATCAGCAATGATCGGTTCTCTATTTGCTCTCGTGTCAACATTCAGCTCCTCCATATACTTTTTCATTTGTTCAAATATATTTTGGCCCTGTTTCATCATTTGATCCAACCCACTTCTTTGTTCCTGAAAATCTCGATATATATCAGACGGTACTTCATAATGATTTTGACGGTTTAAGTGAGGAGGTCTTCGTTCTCGTTCAGTAACACAACCGTCAAAGTAGGCCCTGCTAGAAAGCCACCAACCCGATCCAGCCTCAACCTCATCCGGTATCAATCTTTCCGCAGGTACACGTCCCTTTAAAATATAAAAAGGGACATTAAGTATGAAAAAAAACCGTAATCAAATTAATAAACTATAACATTACATAAAACTCACATGAAGAAAATCACGAAGCATGGGTCGATAAAACTTCTTATTGGAAGTCCAAGCAACTATTCTTGGATAACGCAGGTGACGTGTATAATATTCATTCTGCCCTAATCGGAACACCTCCAATATCCATGTCTAAAAAAAATAAATTGTTTCAATTACTTTATGTTACACATATACAATTTAAATGCTCAATTAAATATTATAAAAAAATGACATACCTTGAATGCCCAAGTGAATCCGAAAATTGAATACGATTTCTTATCATCTTCGTTTGTCGGCTCAGTGGCATATAAGGGAAGCCAACATTTAACGTTTGCATCCCTTAGTTGATAGTACAATGTAGGCCAAACATAAGAACCCCAAGGATAGTCGTCCCAACCATCTCTATCATTTGCCAACCTTAAAATCCAATTAGGGACCGCACGTCTATCCTCCAAACCTAATAACACTAACTGTAAAATGCCTATACAACAAAGGCTGACAGCATCGTCGTCGTCTAATTTTTTAAACGACTTGCTCTCAATCAAATCTTCAACATCTTTCCCGGTTATACGTTTACCATCTAAACATGACGGAAACACCCGTCGCCTAAAAGGAATAGGCTTATCCTTGTCGTCATAGTCATCCGAATACTCTACCCCAAACTTTAAGCCAGTAACTAGACAAAATTCTTCTCTTCCAAATTGTATTTGAAAATTATCATACATATGGTAATATAAAGGAACATTTTCATTTTCACCACCTACTAACAACATTTGACGACCTAACATAAAATATGTTAAAATACAATTCTCAGTCCAATCCTTTAAATTTAAAAACCAACCAAAACAACTGTTCCTAAATAATTCTTCCCGTCGAGTGCCCCTAATTAGTTTTCTAATTTTTTTAATCAAACCCATTCTACTTCTACATGTGATAAGAACACGAGGTACCTAAATTATAAATAAATTGCATATATTACTACGCATATAAACATAAAAAAAAAACAAAAAAAAAAGTTCTCAACTCGAAAACCTGCGCGATCAACTTTTTTTATTTATTTTTCTTTTTTTTTAAAATTTTCGTAACTTTGAATGAGAGTGCGACACGTGTTCTTCGAGTTCTCAACTCACCATGTTGCGCGATCAACATGGTTGATTTGGGAAATTGATTTTGTCAGGGTTGGAGCAAGAAAATGTAATTTGAATTTGGTCGTTTTGGTAATTTTCACTCATAAAAACCAAAACAAAAACCATGTACAAAACATTTGTGGCAACAAATATTTCCAAAAACACTTTCCGCAATAACATCTATTTAAAAAGAAAAAAAACGTGGCAGATCACATAGACACGTAGACAAAAAAAACATAACTCAACTTCACTTCCCCTATCCACTTCTTGTTCTTTATCAAAAACAAAACACAAAACCAAACAGGGGTTTATGTTTATGATTATGTTTTAAGAAGATTTAAAAGGGTAATGAAAAAGATTATAAAATTGTGAGATGTTTAGAAGTAACAATATTACTGCAAGATTATTTGAGAGGCAGATTAGGACACCTGCTCCTGGTACCACTGTAAGCATAAACTTTTGGTTTTTTATTAATGATTGTTGGTTTTTATGATTAATTGTTTGTGGGAATTGGTTTATTTTGAGTTTAGTGCATGTTTTAGTATTGGTTTGTAATTATCATTTCAAGAAATGCCTCTCTCTCTTTTTTTTTAATCTGTAGTATAAAGTTCTGATCTTTATTGTTGATTAGTGGCTTTTATTGTGTTTGGTGTTTGTTTTTTATATTGTTTGTGAGTACTTGTTTCTGGGTTTAATCTGATGTTAATGTATGCTTTAGTATTGATTTGTTTTTAGTTCCCTTTAGTTATGAGCTTATTAGCTTAAGCTTATGGCCCCATAAGCTCAACTTGATAAGCTCAAAAGTCTGATAAAGTGGCCTTATGAGCTTTTACAAAATTAAATAAGCCCATAAGCCCGTAAAATAAGCTAATAATTTTTTTAGTATACTTTCAAGGATTTCTCCTTTTATGTCAATGTTTAGACTATGCTGTATATTGGTTGTTTAAAGTTTTGATTTTACTAGCTGATTGTTGATTATTGATTTGTTTTGTCTGTGATTTGTGACTAATTGTTGGCGTGGTTTTGTTTAAATTTGATTCTAACGCATGTCTCACGGTAGATTTGTATTTTCATTTCAAGATTTGTTCACGTTTAGATTGAGACTATGATCTCGTTTGGTAAAGTAAAGATTTTGAATTCATATTGTGTATGTTATCCCCAATATTAAGTTCCCTATAACAAAGCGTGTGCTTGTTAGTTTTAAGGTTAGATTTTAGGGTCAATGTCATTGAATAGCAACTGTACTTACCTTAGTGTTCCGGTAGGTTGTTCATTGTTGTACGTATTGTAATGTCAGTTTAGTCGTTGAACTAAGTAACAAGCGCTGGCTCGTGGTATGATATATAAAGTTCGAGCTCGGCTCGGGCTTGGCACGTTTGTGATGCGCCTATGAAAAATAAAGCTTGGCTTCTTGAGCTTATTTGTTCGAGCTCGGTTATCTAGAGCTCGTTTATTTGTTTTGAGTTCGTTAATGAGCTCGCTAGTTATTTTGGATACTAGGTACTAAAGCTCGTTTAGGCTCGCGAGCCTATTCGAGCTTTATATATACGGCTCGGTCTCGGGCTCGATTATCAAATGAGCTCCACTTTAGGCGCGAGCTCGTTTAGGCTCGGCTCGTCCGAGCTTTGTTAAAAGAAAGGAAAGTGTTGGACAGGGGGGAGATGGTACGGTTCGAAAAAAAATGCTTTATTAATCTATACTATTATATAAAGCATTTACAATGTGGGTCCCATCAAATCAAAAATTAAGATAAGGAGGTGCAATCTTGACCATCCATCTTATTTTAGAATATCACATCATAGAGTGACATGTGTCACTTCTTAATTAAAAAATCACTTTTATTTTCAATTTGACATATCTTTTTATCTATTTATTTTTTTTATGATCTAATTTCACCGTACTTTCTAAAATTTCTTGATCTTTAATTCAACATCCATTTTGATATATTTTTTAAAATTTTTAGCTTTTCAGATTTTTAGTGGGTTTATTTTAATTTTTTAACAACTTTAACTTTAATTTGAATACAAACTTGATTCGTAAAAGATATATACTTTTGGAGACAATGTTTGATGGGTAAGAGAGTGTGTGTCTTTATACAAGCAAGAATGATGTTAATATGATGTTGTGGGAAAGCTACGGAAACCCAAACAAATGAATTATCTAAGCGGGTAGGGAATTGCGGAGCGAGTTGTGTTAGCAATTTTTATCGCCGCCGCTATGCGCGGGTATCCAACTAGTTATTACTAATACATGATACTATTACCTCTATTAAATTCACAGCACTTTTTTTTCAAAATAACTACTCCGTATTTATTTTGTAACCCGTATAAATTGATGCATGATGTAACTATGATTTAGGGAATTGGAGATTAATAATTTCTAGTATTTGTGTGGTATTTTAGTGGTACGTATATGAACTTTAATGTATTTCTTTTTGAATTTGTTAGCTAGAGTTTTTCATTTTAATAAATAAGTTGCTCTTTAACACAACATACGTTGTTATTTTGCTGCAATTTTTACGTAACCTAAGATGGTTTTGCGCAATTTGAGCTATTTTTTTATGGTTTTTTAAGGTATAAAAATTTCCCCGTCGTTATTGTTCATAAAAAAAATTGCCCTCCATGTTGTGATTTTCTGCCTCCGCCACTTCTCTGAATCCCAGTGTTATTGTAAATGAATTTTTTTGTTTTTTGTTTTTTGTTTTTTGTTTTACGATCCTCAATGACAAATTATTGCGACACAAGTATAAAATAGCAATTTTTTTCTTCCATATGTGTTGCATCCTATTAGTCAATTTTTATGATACTTTGAAATTAATATAACCTTTACTTTAAATAAAGATGTACTGTTATTATGATCAACATAGTCCTTTATTTATATCTACGAGGCATGCAGACCCGTGCGTTGCACACGAGTTGTGTCTAATTGATTTTTGCTCGAATGATATATTTTCCTAGGTGGGTGATAATAAGGCGATTCCCAATGCGCAAACCTGAGTTCGAATTCACATTTCGTAGGAGCATCAAATGTAGGTCCTTTTTTAGTATTAGGGCGTGAGGTGACATGCCATGAGAACGTAGAGAATTTAAAAACTCGAGTGAGTATAATTGTTCTTGATCAAGAGTATGAGTTGATGCCTTACATTTTCAAGCCTTTACTCAACATAAACTCAACTTTATAATATAATAGATTCGCATCTTTATGACCCAACAACTGCTATGATTTTGTTAACCATCCTTTTAAGTTCGACAATATATCATTCATTGCAATAATAATTCATTTGCTAGAATGACAGTTAGATGTTATTGTAAATTGTGATAGATGAAGCTAAAGTAATCTAATATGTTGTCTTTTATTGAGGGTCTTTGGATGTGTCTAACATTATTACTTAGAGCTGACCACTCTTATTACTTTTTATATATAAGCAAAGTAATCTTCTTGCCCGTCATTACTTTCACATAACAAAGTTGTCATAATCTTCTTGCCCGTCATTGCTTGTAGCTTAGTTGACGAATGGTTTCTCTTCATATTCTCAAAATCTCCTAAATATTTCGTCTTTTGCTGCTTTCAAAGAATGAATTGTTTCCACATGTTTTAAATTTGCTTCTAAGGTTTGAAAGCTTTCAAGAAACGTTTTAAATTTCTAATTTTCTTTATCAAAAACAGGATAAAAGATTGATATAGCAAATATCAATTTGTTATCACTTTCATTATATAACAAAATCATTATTATTCATAGATTTATTAAAGTTCAGGTATGATGAAACAACAATAAAAGCTTAGTCCTTTTAGTAGTACTAATCCGAATTGATTGTCATTGTCACAAAATAATAATATCAAACATGGAACATCCTTAACAGAAATCCTTCAACTGTGATCGTCATTGTATTGTCAAAAGATCGAAACCATAGTAGGTTAACAACTTAATACGTACAAAAGTACGAATCATGATAAAACCATTAAATCTAATTACATTACATATATCATGAGAACTTGTGGAAAAGTACCTTGTTCTATGCCTATTTCAACTGGAATGGTTCATGGCCGAGCGCTTCTTTAGTTCTTTCTACACTTATTCTTTCCTTTTCTTTCACTTTAATAATCTAAAATCTTTTCTTTTTACTTCTCTTTAATCTTCCTAATTCATATTTCTTTCTTTTACCCTCTCCTACTTTCTTCTCTTCTCTTTTGTCTTCTTCTTTCTTCTTCTTTGTTCTTTCCTTATTTTATTTTTAACTCTTTTCTTTGCTTTTTGCTGTATCACTTGACTTCTACTTATCTTTTCTCCTTTCTTTTTTACTTTCTTATTCTCTTACTTGCGATTCTTTCCTTTTATCTTAATGACATTATCTTTCTCTTTTTACGCTTTTACTTCTTCCTTAAAGATCTCTCTTTCTTTCTTTGTACTCTTAACTTTATCTTTTCTTTTATTACTTCTTATTCTTTTAAGAATCTTCTTTTTCTAATTTCTTTACTCTTTTCTTCTCTGACTTTTTTCTCTCTAATCTTTCTCTTCCTTCTTAACTTTTCTGTCATTTCTTTCTCACTTCTTACTTAATCTCTTATTCTTTCTTTTTTTTTTCTTCACAAAATTCTATTCTTCCTTGGTTATTTTTCTTTATTTTCCTCTTTCACTGATACTAATTGTCTGAATTGAAGTTCTTTTTCTTTACTTTTTCTCTACTCTTTTTCTTGCTTTTTCTCTATTTTTATCATTTTCTTGTCTTTGTTCTATTTTTCCATTCTCTTTTTTACTTAACTTTCTTCTTTCTTACTCATGATGGTTATACCTCTATGATCTGGGAAACCATACTCTTGCATTGAACGAGAATGAAAACTGGAGTTTCTGCGAAAATTTGTGGAAAAGTACCTTGTTCTATGCCTATTTCAACTGGAATGGTTCATGGCCGAGCGCTTCTTTCAGTGTGTTCGATAAAACTAGTATCCCTCATTGCTCAAAATGGAAATTTGGGAAATCACGAAATTGTTTCTGGTTAGTTAGAGAAAGTGGATTTTATGTGGGGCCAGAGCTTACTCCATTCCCAGACGGATGGACCAAACTGTATCATTGGTCATGAGCGACGTAGTTGTTTATGATTTTATCAGTATGCATTGTGTCAGATTTTCAAATTTTTAGTTAAAACTTTATTACCTTAAATGTTACCGTAGTTATGATACTACAATTGAGCAACATTATATACTACTTGTGTGTTGCGTTTAGACGTTCTTTTAGTTGGACCAATTATTATTATTGTATTATGTATGATGACTAAAGTCAGATATGTATAATGAACGCCATGGTTGTAAAATACAGAAAGACGAGTCTTTGACTCTTTGGCTAATGAGTCCAACAGTTAGGTATACATAAATTGCAAAGTGAGTTGTGTGTGTGCCTTGAATCCTTTAATTAAATGAGGCTAGCGCCAAATATATAAGAGTTTATAGAGAGTAAAAGAGGTCGGAGTAGATTTTCCGAGCGATTATGTGATAACAAATACTCAGTTATAACAACACTAAGATAATGGTATATTCAGGTTCATCGTGCCAGGAGATTTTATGAAAATATAGTTCCAGCATCCACAATATATGATGTTGAATGTCCGGATCATTCATTCCGCAAGTTCACAGAAGATGGCAAGTATCTAATAAGTTTCAGTAGAAACCATCAGGATTTGATTGTCTACAGACCAACATGGTTATCGTTTTCATGCAAACAAGAAGATTGTGATACTCAAGATCTTCCGGTAAAAGCAAAGAAGTTTGAGAGTTTCTTCACTCAGTTGTACTCTGTGCCACTTGCTTCTGCAAGTGAGCTCATATGCAAGGACTTCTTTCTTTACGCAGAGACTAACCAATTTGGAATATTTGCAACTTCAACGGCACAAATCTACGACGCCCCTGCCACTGGTGGTGCTATTCAGGGTGTTCCCTCGATTGAAAAAATAACATTTCATCTTTTAAGGTATGGCCTCGACTCCTGTTCACAACTTTTATCAAGTGAAAAGTTTGTTGTAGATGTGGCAAGATTAGTGGGTTGGGGTTTGGATAACGGCCTAGCAGGTCTATTTGGGTTTGAATCAGAATGGGTATAATCTCTGTACGTGCTAGCAGATACTTTTTATCCATATAAAAATAATTAATTTTTAATTATGATAATTTACAAATTTCAATGATAATCTAATTTTGAAATAATAGATGTAAAGGATCTATGTTTTCAACCCGTTTGACCCGCACAACCCATATTCGCTACGTTGAGCTCTAGTTTGTGCATAATGAAAATGGAGGTAGTGAAATTTGTTTTTTTTGGTTCTTGTATGTATGTGTCTTAGATTGGAAGACGGAGTTGTGCTTGATGAGAGGGTGTTCTCCAATGATTATATCAATCTGGCTCACAGCATGGGCGTTTTTCTATTTGATGATTTACTTGCTATAGTCTCTCTTCGTTATCAGCGTATTCACATACTTCAAATTAGAGATTCAGGGAGTCTTGTTGATGTACGGGAAATTGGGGAATTTTGTCGTGAAGATGACGAGCTTTTTCTTAATTCTAGTGCTCAGGCAAGTATTAAATTTCTGACTGTTTTTTGTGTGACCCTCCAGATTGCCTTCACCACTTTGTCAGCTCCCAGAAGATAAGAGTCCATATTTGACTTTTTAGTGTCAAACAAGTATTATTCAATTTCAAAAATAAGATTTAAGAAAAAAAAGTTGTGATAGAGTAGAAAGTCGAAACAATTCTTAGAAACTCCAAAACGAATATCAATGAATTTGAAATGTGTTACTTTGGAAATTGTAATTTCTGATACCAAAAGTTATATCCTTTTCCGGGCTTGGGGACCGGGTACATGGTGTAATATAATTGTTTTGGCAAAAGAATGGGATTCGTTGCTATATGCTTAACTTAAAATAGTACCAACCTAATAAACATTGCAATCATTGTAAGACACTCTGAAATGGATTTTACAACTTTAATGTGACATAGGGAGTATTTCTTTCCGTTCTGGAAGAAATTGGAATTGTTTATTAAGTATGATGGAGATTATATGGAACATAATCTAGCTTAATCTAAATTGCGAATTCGTCAAAATATTCTCGTTGTTATATATTTTATGTTCAGAATCGCATTGGCTATAACATAATCAAGTTAATTAGATTGCTTTATTTCATTAAAATAGAATTTACATAATGGTGGAAGGCAAACGCGCAACAAGTTAATTAAAATTTCAAACTCTATATCATCTATAATTTGCTTGGATTTATTCTTTTCTGTTTCATGTTAAAATGATTATATAACATGCGGCCTCCAATTATCAGTTTTTGTATTTACAAAATTTAGTTTATGCTGCAGATCAGTGCTGACAAAAGTCAAGTGCAACAGATTCCGACAAATAATGTTGTAAATGGCCCTCATCCTGAACAGCCTCCTCAAGAAAACCCTTTCCTGAGTGGTATAAAGCAAAGGTTGCTTTCGTTTATAGTTCGAGGGATACGGAATGAAGAAAAAGATGAAGCTATGGTTGGTCTTTGACCATCAACTTTAGTTATATTCAAAGTTCGTCCATTTTTGGTATCATCGAACTTTCTGCTTAATGCTCTTCTTATTTGTTGGTTCAGAGAATCCAATCCCTCAAAAAGAAGTTTTATTTTCACTTTCAAGATTATGTCGATTTGATTATATGGAAGGTAGGCTTTGTCTTAATCAGATTCTTTTACACTATTTTCCTTTAATATGATAATAAAGTCTATAGTTTTTTTAAGTAGGTGCAATTTCTGGACCGACATCACTTACTAATCAAGCTTGGGAGTGTTGATGGAGCAGTAGGTTTTCATAACATTTCCTCTTCATAGCTGTATTTTTCTTATAACGGAGAATATTATATTGCAAAATTCCATGAAATTTCTGCGCTTTATAAAGGGCTATGTTCATGTGTTTGCAGGTGTCCCGAAATGCTGATAACCACCCTGCATTTTTCGCTGTATATAACATGGAATCGACAGAAATTATTGCATTTTATCAGGTATTTATTTACATTAATGTGTGGGTCATCTTATCTCTTCGATTTTAGTTCAAGTGTATTTTTATATTTTAACAAGTTAAATTAGCCTTGGGATATCCTGCAGACATCTTCGGATGAGCTCTACTTGCTGTTTGAACAGTTTTGTGATCATTTCCATGTACCATCAAAAAGTTCCCCGTATATGAATTTTATATCATCTCACTCAAACAACATTCATGCTCTCGAGCAACTCAGGAGCAGTAAAATTAAAGCTACAAGCTTCTCCTTGGTAATATATCAATCTGTTGACATATTGCTTTTTATATCTTCATCCTATTGTTACTTAGAGGTGGCAAAATCGACCTGGTCGCCCTGGCATACTTGCCCAAAAAGAATCCCGTATATATTTCAAGGTCTTTATAAAAATTAACGATTTAACTTATTATTGTTGCTTTGATGTTATGCAGTTTGTTAAGAAAGTGCTGGCCTCTTTGCCGTTTAATTGTCAGTCTCAGAGTCCTTCACCTTATTTTGATCAATCTCTATTTAGATTTGATGAAAAGGTTGGTCTTCTTTCATTATTACATCTGGTGACTGATCCAATAATCTTTTTGGGTTAAGTTTACTTTCTTTAATCACTTATTTTCTTGAATACTTTTAACTCATTGAAGATTCATCTCCGTGATTGGTTATCCTGCAATGGTTATTATTAACTTTTTCAGATTTGGGTCAATGACATTAGAAAGTTTGTATATCTGCATGCAGCTGATTTCTGCAGCTGACCGACATAGACAGTCGACTGACCATCCAATCAAATTTATTTTAAGGAGGCCTCCATATACCCTCAAGTTCAAAATTAAGCCAGGTCTGCACATTAAATGTTACTCGCCGTCCAATACAACTGTCTATTTTGACTTTTTTCTTCCTAAATTCACACCAATATCCTAGTCTGCTACAAGTTGGAATTAGAGATTAATAATTTTGTATATTTCCGTAAAATGTTTTACACCAATAACCTACTATATCACTGATGTCTCCTTGGAGATTTTTGTTAGAATATGTGAGATAGGTGGCATAGGGGTGTGAAAAAAAATTGCTTTAAAAAAATAAATATTAATTTTTTTAAAGAAAATAGTTTTCCGAATACTCATTTTATGTTGAAAGAGTTTGTTCGACCTCGATTCCTCGAATGTCAAATACCACTGTGTCTAGATCAAGAAAGATGAGTTTGTTGCAAATTTTGAATAGCCCAAACTTATATTTTTGTATATTTTCATAAAAAGTTAGATGTAGGTTCAAAAAGGTAAGGACTTTACAATCGGTCAAGCTTATATTTGAAAAAGAGCCTATTTGACCTCAAAAGTCAAACTTTACGTTTTCAGATCAAGAACAACTATGTTGATAAGAAACCTATAACTTGATTGTTTTGTCAGGACCTGAAGCTGGCGTAACAGATTGCAGGACGAAGAGGATATCTTCATTTCTTTTTCATCCAGTTTTGCCCCTTGCCCTTTCTATTCAGCAGACACTGTTTTTGCAGCCTGCTGTTGTAAATATTCACTTCCGTAGATAAGATAACCGAACCTTATATAACAAAATGTGTAAACCACCATGAAAATGGTGTCATTTAAACTGCATTTGACTACAACATTTGTAACCCCGTGTTTGGTTCACGCTGAAGAGAAGGTGCGGACTCTGGTTAGTATCAAATAGAAGCAACAGGAGTACCCTTTTGAGGTAGCGTTGTCAAGTTGCAGTGTCATTATAGAATTTTATTCTACATTTTAGAAGCTGATAAGATCTTTTCCTTAAACTTAGGAAGGGAAGCTGTAGAACTATTTGTATGAGATTAGAGTATAACTATTCGGCTGTTTTTGGTGTTCATAATAATGCCATGGCCGACTGTACGCAACTGTATCCACGCACTCGTTTAAGTTCATCAAACAAAATCTTTGCTATCTTGTTTTGCATTTTTCTTTACCAAAAGCTATCAACTAAGATCCAACTTATGTTTAAACACTTTAACCCTTTAGTTGGCAGATATTGACTTGTATATTTTGTACTCATAATGTGTATGTTTCAATAAGAACAAAAACTTTTGATGGTTTAAAATCTAATCTTGGTTCATTTCTGCAAGATTTCTGTCTTATGTGGTTTGTTAGTCTAAAAGTTACAACCACTTTTCTTCCCACAACTAATTCTAGCTACCATTTTCCATCCAAATACATATTGGATCTTATAAATTATAAAAAAAATATTATGTAAATAATTACATCTACCATACTAACTACCCAATTAAAAAATTTCCCAGAAATTACACCTTGGTCTCACTACTACTTTCTGGACACGTGGCACTCTCCCATTGCTTTACCAAATCAGCATACCCTTGAGCTGAACTAAGAGCAAATTCTGTTAATGAGCTAACAGCAACTGACATTCCAGCACACAACACTCTAATAGCAACTTCAGCCATTTTTTCTGCTGTCTCTTCCTCTTGTTGTCGCCCACTCTCGACCATTTCCATCCCTGAGCCGCTGCTAAATCTCCTTGATGATCCAATCCCCGAACCACCACCACCATTACCTCCTTCTTTTAGCTGTTGCACATATAATGAACCGACACCTGCTGCAAAAAAGTCTAGCCCATCAAGAACCGGCTCCTCGCTGATCGAGTCAAGCAGTCTAGACCACTGGATGCACACTGCGAACATTGGTGGGGCGCCACTTGACCTCCGAGGAGAAAATGGGAATTTTGTGGTGTTATTGGAGTTTGATCCTATGCAACGTAGTAGCCAGCCTGTGATGGCGTGAATGTAGGACTTTTGTGCAGTGACCCATGACTCAAAACAAGCCTTCCAGTTTTGTAGCTCGTATTCAAGGTTGGTGGCTGAGCGGGCTAGCCGGTGTGGCTCACTAGGGTGAGCTTGAGTGTATTTTTTTGGTTTTGATGGGGTCCCGGCTAGTAAAATCTTGGCTTCGTCAAGTGTTCTCTTCTGAGTTTGATGACACTCCGCCATTACCTTCCACATTCTTGATAATCTGGTCATTTCATCATCATAAAAATTGAGCCTTTATTAATATATGTAACAATTGTTCACGAATAAACCTCACTAAAATCGCTAAAAAACAGCGAAAAACTGATGGGACAGGGATGTATGAAGTAAGGATATGAAAATAGTACCCTTGGATCAATTCACGAAGCTGCGGCTGAAGTTCTTGATCCCTTAAAGTTTCAATCCTTTTCGACACAGCTTCAACCGAATGTATGGAAACCTTAATCCTCGTATGCAAATCTCTAATCACTGTTCTCGTTTTATCAACATAAGAATGATCATCTCCTTTCACATCGTGGTTCCTAAGTTGAGCACATTTTTTATCATATGCTATCCGAATTTTCTCACCAGCCTGTCCAATTAGGCCAAAACAATCTACAATCACTCACTAAATGACAATAATAACCTTGGATGATTTACAAAAAAGATATATATGTAATTATGTATACCTTTACTTCTTGATAAAGTTTTTTCTCCCAAGCATATAATTTGTCGAGAGTTGATTGATGGCTGTTAAATAGACATGAGTCGTCTGATAAGTCACTGCTGCTAGCATAACCTTCTTCTTTTGAACTGCCAGACGAATTAACCAGGAATCTTGATGAGTTAGAGCGGGAAGATGAAGCAGATCGCAATAATGCCATAGGATTTAAAATCTTCATAGCTGTAAATGATAAATAACAACAGATCACATGAAATTAGCAATGTGCATTAAGTGTGGTTTAAAATAATAACACTAAACTTCTAATTTTTTGGCGGTTTATCACTGAAACTTTTGTTTATATGTCTACATGGTTTTAGTCCCTCGACTCTTTTTCGGGTCTTCTCATAATTTCTCTTGCGACTACCATAATGAGTTATGCGACTAAACCACTGCATAAAGAAGTTAGAGTGGTTTTACCATTATTAACCTATTAAGTATCTATCAAAAAGTCGAACCTGTGAGTTCATGTGACGTTGTTGCGTACTGAGCCCTGTTAGCCTCTAACATAACCGAAAGCTCTTTAGCTGAATCAGAAATGATGGTGAACTGAGCTTCAAGATCTTTAATAACTTCCGACATACTCGTTGGCCTTTTATTCACATAAACCGTAAACCCTGGCGTCCCTTCACTTTTACTCTTTTCTTGATTCACAACACCATCTCCTGTCCCATTACTCGCAACTTTCCCTGAGCTTTCCGCTTTCGAAACATCAAGATTCTGAGCTTTACTCCTCATCGGTGGCGTTTCCATTTCATGTTCAGATACTGTTTCCGTTTCCTCCCCACTATCCGTTTCAAACTCATCATCATCGTCGTCGTCGACATCTTCAACTGTAACTTCATCCTGATGATCACACTCTACATGACCTCTGGATCTTCTGTTCATTCTAGGAGTATGATGATAACTATCTTCTTGCTCGGTTTCCTCTTCAAGCTCGGGTATCCCTTCTTCTTCTCTTACTTGTTGTAATCCATTGATATCATCATCAAGCACATGACTTTGATGATCACTATGTCTTGTAGGATAGCCGTAATAGTCCAAAGACGAAAAGGGGTTCCAAAAGAAGTCCCATTGTGATGATCTTTGAGGTGAAGGTGGTGGCATACTCGGTCTACTGTAATTAAAAATAGATGATTGTGATTGCGGTTGTGGTTGTGTTGGCATACCAAAGAAACTATCGGCTGCATACTGGTAAGCAGGCGAGTTATTATACGACTCGACTATGACACTTTGTGGTGACTCGGGTGGGCTTTCTTGAACAAAGATAGACGGATTCCCACCAGAACGAAGGTAGTTAATTTTAGGATTTTCAATAGTGAATGAGTTTGGTGAAATGGTGATAAATCTTGGTGCGGTTTTTTTGGTTGTTGGCAATGTTGGTGTGGCGAATGAATCTAATGAGAATTCACGAGGTTCATCGCCTTCTACATAATCTTTAAGGGCTGCTGAGACTCTTTTAAGTGACTGAAGGTAAGCTTTATGGCCTGTAGCAAATTTGGTTCTGTTTTCGACTGCTTTCTTTATGAAGTTTTTTCGGTCTTTACAAAGCTGCACGGCTTCTTCATCGTCTAGTTTTGATGACGAACATCCCATTTCTTGCGGTTTATGATTTCTTATGATGCAATTCAGAGTAGTATACTTGATTCATATGGGAGCTTGAGTTCTGTTTCATAAAAAGATAAATGAGTCATGATCACAAATAAAGAGCTAAAAACTTTTGACTTTGTTAAGGTCAAAGAAGTGATTTTTAAATCTGGGATTGGTGAGAATATGTTCTGAATTTCAACAAATCCTGATTATCAAATTAAAGTATATAAAACTTGCTATTTATAAAGCATAGATTATACTAAAAATTCAACATATTAAGCATTTAGAATCAGATTATATTTATGCAATTTTGACTTCAAAAGTCAAAGTTTACATAAAATCTTAGAAATTTCTGAAGGTGCACCATGCAGATTGGCAGAACAAATAACTTGTTTAAAACTCAATAAATAAATATAAACATAAACAAAATCACAAATTAATACTTTCTAAAGATGGTAACAATAATGGAATATATTTGGGACAAAAATTAAATAAAATAAAAATATCATTACATAATCAAAAATCAAATACCCATTTTTGTAAAAACTGTTTCTTTGTGTAAATTTCTTACTGCTCCAAAACAAGGTCAAACTTTGACTTTTTTGACTCAAACATTTACATTTTTAAGGTGGAAATGCTACACATAATCAATCTTTTAAGCATTAAGATTCATATTCACATAAAACCAATACTAAAAGTCAAAACTTTATAAAATTTGGAGACACAAAACCAACATTGTCAATGTCAAATTTGACTTTTTGAAAAGTCAAACATAAACAATTTTCAGTAGAAAATTAGCATTAAATTTCAAGATTCTTACCTGGGTGTTGTTTAATGAATGTTGTGCAAGAGCAAGAACCATGAAACTGCAATTTAACTTCTTAGAAAAACACACAAACACCAAAACACACACTTGTTTTAGAGAGAGAAAAAACACACACTTGGTGCAACGGTCAAAAGTCTGTTTAGTGTGGGAACCAAAATAAATAAAATGAATTTAAAGCAAAAATATTTAAGGAAATATTTTTTATAAATGTAGGGAGATGTACAATATTTAATGCTAGTGATACTATTTATTAAGTTGGTGATTTTCTGAATTTAAGGAGTATTGGTGTGAGAGAAATAATAAAATATATTGTGACTTTATAAAAGTTTTGATATTTGTAGACCTAAAAAAATAAAGGAAAAGAATCACATGAAGAGGATATAGCCAATGCCAAGCCAAATCCCACTTCTTGCTTGTGTATTCCCATTTTGCCCCCCCTTTTTTTAATTTTTTATTTTATGTCCTACCTTTAAGAGCACAAAATGTTTTGAGTCATCGTGTTATAACAAAATATGTTATTATTAAAAAAAAAAAATCTTTCTGGAACTTTCAAACCAAAGAAATGCAATAGGAAATAAAATGTTACGCTTCAATAGAATGAATTCGGTAGTATTCTACCCTATGGTAGATCTAGGTCATGTGCTACTTGAACTCAAATCTATTTTACCTTCAATCCATCGTTGTCCAGCTCAAAACATATAACTTAATGCACATACATAATTAGGGATGACAATAAAACCCGTACCCGACGGAAATATATGAATTAATATATGTCCGGAAATATTTTCGAGCCTAAGGGGACGCACACGTTTATATGTTAAATGACGAGAAAA
>BQNB010014978.1:28290-74089 GCA_026074375.1 Tanacetum coccineum
CGATGACAACTTTCCTGGAGAAACCTTGATGGAAATCAACACCAAAGATGAACCTTGGTTCACAGACTTTGCAAACTATTTAGTCGGTGATATTATACCAAAAGGGATGACATACCAACAAAAAAATAAAATTTTCTCCGACCTCAAACACTAATTTTGGGAAGAACCTTACCTTTTCAAAGTTTGTTCTGACGGTATGATCAGACGCTTTATATCTGGACCAGAATCCCAAACCATTTTAGATCAATGTCACCACGGACCGACAGGTGGACATTATGGACCCAACATAACTGCTAAAAAAGTCCTTGACTTAGGATTTTACTGGCCGACAATAATCAAAGAAGCTCATACTCTAGTTCTCCTTTGCGAAGCGTGCCAAAATACATGAAATATATTAAAACGTGATGAGATGCCCTTAAACAACATTCAAGTATGTGAAATTTTTGACATATGAGGTATCGACTTTATGAGACCATTCCCGAAGTCATATAAGTTTGAATACAGTCTAGTCGATGTAGATTACGTATCTAAATGGGCCGAAGCTCAGGCTTTACCAACCAATGATGCCCGAGTAGTTGTCGCCTTCTTGAAAAAAAATCTTCTGCCATTTTGGAATGCCCAAAGCTCTAATCAGCGATCGAGGAACTCACTTCTGCAACAAAATAATGGAGAAAACCATGAAAAGATATGGAGTTAATCACCGTTTCTCCACATCGCATCATCCTCAGACTAGTGGTCAAGTTGAAAACACGAACAGAGCTCTTAAAAGAATTCTTGAAAAAACTGTTAAAGACAATTCTGCTATTTGGTCAAGAAAACTTGATGATGCTCTGTGGGCTTTTTGCACTGCCTACAAAACACCTACCAGCACCACACCTTACAAACTAATATATGGAAAGAACTGCTACTTACCATTCGAAATTGAGCATCGTGCATGCTAGGCTTTGAAAAACTACAACCCTGATCTTAGCACTGCTGGTAAGAAAAGAATGTTTCAGTTGCATGAGTTAGATGAACTTAGACACCAAGCCCATGAAAACTCCCATTTATACAAGGCAAGAACCTAAGTCTGGCACGACAGAAAGTTAAGTATGAGAAAAGAATTCAAACAGGGAAATAAAGTCCTGCTCTTTCACTCGAAGTATAAATTTAAACAACCAAAACTTAGATCTCGATGGTTAGGACCATATATAGTGAAATATCAATATTCATCCAGATATGTTGAACTTTATGGAAAAGATGGAAAGACATTCATAGTCAACGACCATCAACTTAAACTATGTAATGAAGAAGATAATGACCTAAGGGATGCATTAACTCCCTTTTTCCCAAAAGAATGACTCTCGAAGTACGAGTCCAGCTAACGACTCTCTAAAAATTAAACGCTTCTCGGGAGGCGACCAGTGCTTTACTTAAGTGTGGAGGAGTCCCTCCTCCATTCTTCTACTAATATCCTTTATTTAGTTTTTCTAAACAAACAACAAAAATATTTTGTGTGTGTTTACTTTTATGTAGGTATTTTAGCTTAAGAATATGAAAATTTATGAAGTATGCTCAAGAATAACTCTACTGCAACCATACATTTCTCTATGCCCCGGGAAGTACCGTTTTCCTTAATTTTCCCTATTTTATCTCTATATCAGTTATCACATTGAAGGCAATGTTCAACTTAAGTGTGGAGGAGAGCCAAATAGGAAAATTAATCATATCCCTCCATGTTTGCCTTGTCAAAAAAAACTTAATAGATATATGCTTTCAAAATATAAAAATTGCTCTTAGTAAGGTAAATCCAATCGGATTGACATTATAGCTAGCGCAACCTGGTCTACTAAATTGTGAGAATTTTAAACTTTTAGAATATTCAGGTATCCACCTTTGATACCCAAGATAATTGATGCCTTTAGCTTGTTCGAGTTAAGGTTTAAATGCAGTCATATGTGTCTATTCCGTCATTACAGATGTGTACATATGGTCTTTGTTGCCTTTTTTGGAACATTTGTATTGGTTGATAATTATATTTGAGAGAGTCAGTAATTTAGAAGCTCTAGAACTTGTGCTTAATCATCATTTACTAGACCGAAGCCTAATCTACTGCATATTATGAATTCCGCAAGTCCCTAAGAGCACTCCCTTTAGTGCTAAGTTGCTGAATTCCCAAAGTTAAATAAAAAAGTTATGTGCCAAGCCTTAGTTATCATATTTGGTAAAAAAAAAAGGTTATATGTGTGTTATACTAGTTCAATGAAATAAAGGCTTATGTTTCGGCACGTGAAGATTGTATCCTCCCTAATATCAAGTTCCGTCCTTCGGTCAGGTTTTTGGGTTAAGTACAAGCCTACGGTAGTTGTCTAGATTATGTATGTGCAAATTGAGTGTCTCACTAATATATAAACCCTATCTGAGTGGCATGTGTGACTTGAGAACCAAACACTATTCCTATGCGAGGTGCTATGTTATATGTCTATGCTTGAAAAGTTACCTAATGTGCAATCTCTTATAAAATCCAATTTTCTCCACATCACAATAAATGATTTTATTTTTCATTGCTTCGATTGCTTGAGGGAAAGCAATAAGCTAAGTGTGGAGGGATTTGATAAGCACCCAAATTATAACATGTTTTCTATGGCGTATTTGTATAATTTTTCTATTTTTCTGTTTAAACTTTTTGCATACTTAATAGTCTAAATTGCTTGCAGGTTCACTTGAAGACACTACAGACTAAAACTCAAGAAATTACGCACTTTGAAAGAAAAATATAAGAGTTAAGTACATTTTTGGTCCTTGTGGTTTGTAGTAGATTTCACTTTTGGTCCAAAAATCAAAAAAGTTTTTCTTTTTGTTCGAATTTCAAGTTTCGTTTCACTTTTGGTCCGAATTTCACAGTTGGAAATGGACCGAATGGACCAAAATTGAAACAAAACTTGAAATTCGGACCAAAAGTGAAACTTTTTTGAATTTTGGACCAAAAGTGAAATTTGCTACAACCACAAGGATCAAAAATGTACTTAACTCTAAATATAAAGAGAAGAAAAGATTTCAAGCTAAAACTAAAAGATGTGCGTCGCACTCCACTATTGTACGCCGTACTTACCTATATAGCCGAAAACCACCGCACTTGTACCTAAGTGCGCCGCACTTTCCATCTGATGAGACAAAATAAATGAAGACTTTAATGCAAATGCATTAACACACTAAATACGCCGCACATATTACCTAGTGCGCCACACTTCTTCAAACAGCATTTAATACTATCGCATTTAATCACCAAGTGCGCCGCATAATTTCTTGTGTGCGCCGCACTTTTCACCCAAATTCAGCCTATAAATAAAGGACAAAATTTCATTTTCAAATCATTCCTCCCCACTCCTCTCTCATTCTACAAATCTTCTTCTTCATACACACACCAATCCTTTTGTCCCTCATCCATAAAAACACCAAAAAACACCACTACCTTTGAAGAATAAAGATCTAACGATCAAGAACGAAGACGGTTGTCAACTTAGTTATTGAAATAATGGAAGTTTATGTTAAATCTACTTTTGTTATGAACTCCTTAGCCATGAGAGGCTAAATCTCTCATGACTACTCGATGATATTATGATAATGAATAAGTGTTTGGTATGATCTTGATCTCTTTCATCTCAAGCTTATGTTGCGATCCTATTATATCTTATCTTGTCAGTTTTGCTTATCAACTTGAATTATATAATCATATCGGTATAGGTCAAAAGACCCGTTATGATCTATGTGGTTTTAAAGATTTGTCTATGGTTTTTGTCGTTTGTGCCGAGAAATCCACTTTCGTAAATTGATAAACAAATAAGCTTTGATATATTAGTAACTGAACTATTTGAGTGACACATTTGGTCTGGTTAACTAAATATAAGTCTTGGGTTAAACAAGTTAGTTTGTGAAAACGTTTTCTGACGAGAAGTCCTTTTTATAAATTAATGCCCCATCTTTGAGGTCAAATCATTTCCAACACTTATAAGTTATTTTGAACTATTCGAGTAGTCATCCTTATTATCATTGGTAAAAATTAAAGTTACTTTTAAAATTGATAAAGTCTATTTTCTTTCTGATTATTTGAACACTACTCAAATCCCCGTGGACGACCTGGTCTTGCCTAAAGATTATACTACATACGTGAGTTATACTTTTACCCGTGTGTTTCCATATAATTATCCGGTATTTTCAGTCTTATAAATTTAAAGCTTTTGAAACACATCACAAGGTGTGATCATAAGCATCCAGAATCTTCACATCTTGTACCTCTCTCCAATCATCACAGCTGAAGTTTTGTAGTCGATTTGGAAAAGGGAATGTTTCAAACAATATGCTCTTGTGTTGTGTGCCCGATATGGCGTATGGACCACATCTGATACAGTGTATCCCAGAAAAATCAGTTTTTGCAGTTGAGATCAATTTAACTTGGTCTCGAGGGTTTGTTTCCGTAGAGCTGGGCAAGCTTCCAAATCCTCTCTCTTGCAAGACCTTGCTCATCTCATCGATTTGTATTTCCAGGGTTTTAATCGGAGCTCCTTGGTTTCTTATTGCTGCATCAGTGGAAGCTCGGATCTCTTTGATTATGTTCGAGTTTTCTTCATGCCTTTTAGCTGATTCTGCTATAAATTTGGTCAGTAATTCTTCCAGGCTTAGTCTTTGATCAGGATACGAAGAGTTTCCATTGTTTCGTTGGTAGAATCCTGGCCCTGTTGCTGTATATTGTCCTCCAGGTTGATAGGGTGCACCGAACTGTGTATAATAAGCTTCTTCTAAAGTTTTACCTTCTTCCTTTTATGGACAATCCTTTGTATAGTGTGGTCCTTTGCATAGTTCGCATCCGACCTGAGCAGCGTACACTTTTCATTTACTTTCTTTATTTCTCGTCCGAGATTGTTGAGTTAGGCTTGGATAGCAGCAAGCCCGTCAGAAGTTTCAGTACTTCTGGTCCTTGATGATGTTCCATTGTGCCATTTCTGAGAGTACTCAGCCATTTCTTGGATGGCTATTTTAGCATCAGCAGCAGTTTTGGAAGGTATGACACCCTTTGAGTCCAAGATTTGTCGAGTTGGAACATCAAGCCCATTGTAAAACAAGATGACTTCTTGCATATCGGTTAAATAATGTTGAGGACACTTCATCAGCAACTCTTTAAATCTTTCCCATGCCCGGAAAAGGCTTACGTCGGGTTCCTGCTGGAAGTTGTTGATTTCCTCCATTTTCTTTGTGGTACGGGCAGGTGGCAATATTTGTTCAAAAATTTAGTTTTTAGAACCTCCCAAGTTGTAATTGATCTTGATGGCTGGTTCCTTAGCCATCTACTTTAAGCTCCAGTGAGGGATACAGGAAAGGCTCGAAGCATGATTTGATCTTGAGTTACTTTAGGGATGTGAAATAAGTCAACAATCTCTAGAACCTTTTTGATGTGCTCGTTTGCATCTTCGTGTTCCTAGCCACTAAAAGTATTATCACGAAGTTCCTTGAGAAATTGCCCCTTCAATTCAAAGGGGGTGTCTTGGTTGATCGTGGGCCTAGTAACGCCCGACCCGTAATTTTCTCGGGTTTTGCTCATATATTCTTCCATTGTTTCTGTCATTGTTTCTCTTACTTCTTCCTCTGATTGTTCTAGGATGTCAAAATTGTGATCAAACTCCGGTGAATTCGACTCTACTAGACTTGGTGTATCGAAAAGCCTCCTCTTTGAACGAAATTTTTGTTTTGGGTTTTCAAAAGGCGAGAGCAGTTCCCTTGTAAAACTTCTTGTCATGCACTACCTGAAATAAATGACAATAAATCAGTAGGATATGTCCTCTTAAGAGAAATTAAATGTAGATTTGAAATAAATGGATTTTTACTACTGTTACTGTATCAGATGACAAATACGCCGTATTCAATTGGTCTGAATACGTCGTATAGGTCTGTTGAATGCGAGTACGCCGTATAGAGTTCACGTAATACGCCGTATTGTTTGGAAAACAGATACGCCGTTTAGACTATGAAACTCAATACGATGTCCTGATCAGAAGGTTTGATACGTCATATCTAACTGGTGGATACGGCGTATTATGTGATCAGTCAGAACAGAATGCTATTAAAAAACAATTAAATGCGAGAATTTAAACAAACAATTTAAACACACAATGCGAATAAATACAAACAGAATTTAAATAATTAGATTACACTAAATTAATTTAATTAAAGGTTAGAAATACTAATAAGAATAAGGTTTAATTATTTCACTCCCCGGCAACGGCGCCAAAAACCTGATGTGCTGTCGTGTAGGGTCAATTATTTGATTATCAAGTTTTAAATTTATATTTAGCCGACAAACCTAAAACAACACTTTAACGAGCAGTGTACCCGATCAAGATGGAGTTCGCGGTAAGTAGGGTGTCGATCACTAAGAGTGGAAAATTAATCCTATATTCTATCAGTATTTTAATAAGTTTATTTACTGGTTAAACCTATGCTATGTACGTTGTCTAATGATATGGGGGTTTTCAGCCTGAGAGACTAGCACAGGTTTGGTGGAAACAAATACCAATTCAATACATAATAATCACAAAAGAAGAAAATTAGAAGATAGAAAAGCGATACAAGCAAAATGATAGAAAACTATATTAGCCATTTTATCTTTGGTTCAATGTTGGTTTGTTTGTTTTAGTGCAATGATTTACTTATCTCAAAGCGGCATATCATTCTTAAGACGGTGAAGGGTTCCCGTTGGGGTTCTCGGCTCTTCTGGTCTCCACCTACTTGTGGAAGAGGGGGTGAGTTGATATTAAGGTTTCAAGGCGCTTGAAGTGGAAAGATCTCATCATTGTAGTATCTCAGACGAAAGATGTTTAGAGCCAGAGATGAAAGAGTGATTTTTCTTTCAATATCTAGCTGGTACAACTTCCAATAGATGTTTTGTGCTTTTTGCATGACTCCACCTAAGAGAAGGATATCCGTATTTATATACTCTATCAATACCTCTTTGTCTTTCTCAAGACTTTTTGCGTTTACACTCTCGTGGTCAACAGAGCCTTTAGTCCCAAGATCGGGGCATAGACTCATAGCTAGGTTCTGAAGCATACTAGGGAGTAGATTTTCAAGGAATCCCTGAAGCGGAATAACATCACTTTACCTAAATAGATCTGCGCTCATCAAGCCAACTTTGCTCTTTGGGAGGTGAAAGAGCGGTTGAAGCGGACAGACCGCATCGAAGATATATTTATATATATATATATATATACACGGTTACGGTTATCTCGGACCTCATTTTGGAAAAAGTCGCCTAATTGAGAAAGAAGGGGCGGGTACTCTTGTCTTTCAACCCCACTATACTATGAATAGTTGTGGGGTACTGTGTAGGGAACCTAATTGTGAGGGCACTTTTTGAAAGCTGGTGGGGACCCAGTGGTTTCTTAGGCGGGACATCATCCTAAGACCTAGACACGATTAATCCTGTCATAATTAAACGCATCCACATAAAGCATCCTTTAGTTTAATTATAATCTATCTTAGAGAATTAAAGCAGTGGTGATCCTGTTAAACCCTAGCCTAACGGGACTTTACCCACTTATTGTTTGATGGTGTTTTATATACTGGTAGTCCACTATTCCAATCTTTATCAGTAAATTAAGAGCATGATTTCTGAAACATAAATGGGTCACCTACCGGTCCAACTAAGCTCGTAATTCAAAGACAAAGACAGAATGTTATTTGTGATCCTACTGGTCCAGACATATGAAACACGATATGGAGAGCTATCCTAGTATCTAGATTACTTGGTCCGTATCACTAGATCCAGTTGAATGATAGGTCGCATATTCAAACACATAAACAAGTATGAGGTGATAAACATAATTAAACAATCAACGATAAATTAAGAAATCGATTTTTAAAACAAACCAAACATTGAACTTTCATTAAATGGCTAATACCCGAGGGTATTAGCCCACAACCATTGTAATTATACAAGCGTAATCAAACAATTGAAAATCGAACGATTAAGAGAGTAAAAATTACACGATGTCTTCTATGGATTCGTGATCAATGCTTGACCTTGGTGGCTGATCTTTTCTTCTAAAATTCGTCTTTAGTGAGTATGGTATAAAGAATATGATATTGCACACTAAAAACTCATTTTTGAGTCTTCTATTTATAGTGTCTGAAAAAGACTCGATACGCCATATCCAGCAAGGTGGATACGGCGTATTAGGATGGATTCCTTGGAGTACGCGCTACGTTCATAATAAATCTTTAATATCATTCCTAATTTACTTGATTTACTGTATCTTCGAATAGTTATCTTTATGGATACGGCGTATGTAGACAGAGTGAATACGCCGTATTGGGAATTGGTCAAACGCGTTTACTTATGAAGTCTTGGCGCAGATACGCCGTATCTCTTTAGTTGGATATGGCGTATTGGTGAAATTTTAGAAATCTTCAAATATCTTCGTTTTAGCTCCAAATTATGTGCCTTTTAGCTCGTCTTCACAAAACACTCCTGAATTATTGCATTTATCAACTTTGAAGAAATTAAGTACCAAATACTGCAATAATTATATAAAAGTGGGCAAAACAGATGTGATAAATGATATAATAAATTGACGTTATTTGATGTCATCAGTATGTATGAGCACAAGATGGAGATACCTCTTTAGAGGTTAAAGGATATTGAGTCAAGACAGAGAGAGTTGGAGGCGAGGAGTTTGATTTCTAATGGAGAGAGGGCTTGCATGTTGGGTAGGATCGGGTATTTAGAGAGAGACAACATGAAGCTTCATGGCATTTTGTGTGTGGAGAGGCAGAGGATCGACAGTCTTCGCCGCCATATGTCATACACTCAGGAGGAGCTGAGGCAGATTCACAGGTCTCGTTACTATGATAGGAGGGAGTTTAGGAGGTTGAAGTCGTATGCTGTGAGACGTTTGGGTTATCGCCCTTAGACGGGTAGTATCATGGGTTGGGCATAGGTGCTAGTTGGAGATTAGTAGTAGTAGTAGTATTGATCGGAATCAAGTACCCCTTTTTGGGAAGATTGTAACCGAATATGATATATATATTTATGATATGAAAAATTATTATTATTATGATTCTCTCGTGGGATCACCTTTTGTTGTGATGTTATTTATTCGTTCTGGCAAAACGTGTTCTATTGTATTTTATAGCTTCACCCTATAAATTCTATATATCATTTATGGTAACTATATCTCGTTTTGAATCTCACCGTGTGCTATATCTTGTGTTTAGAACATGACTGTTACACACTCTGGTATGACCCCTGAAGCAATCGAAGAACTTATTGCCCAACAAGTGGCGGAGGCGTTGGCTGCTCAAGAGGCAAACCGCGTTGTTGGAATTGTTATTGAAAGTCAAAGCCAAAATAGAGATGATGGTAATAACAAAAATGGTAGGGGTAAGGGAAATGAAAATAGAGGAGGCGATGGAAATGGAAACCCCAATGTGAATGATAGAGATTCTATGCCTGTTGCTCGTGAGTGTACCTATCAGGATTTCGTGAAGTGTCAGCTACTTAACTTCAAAGGAACTGAAGGAGTTGTTAGGTTGACTAGATGGTTTGAGAAGATAGAGACAGTGTTTCACATCAGCAATTGTCTAGAGAAGTACAAAGTGAAGTATGCCTCTTGCACTCTACTAAACAGTGCGTTTACTTGGTGGAACTCACACAAGAGAACAATTGGGGCTGATGCGTTTGCCATGACATAGAGAGAACTTATGAAGCTGATGACTGAGGTGTATTACCCTAGGAATGAAATTCAGAGTATGGAGACTGAACTATCGAATTTGACAGTGAAGGGTAATGACTTGACTACCTATACCCAAAGATTTCAAGAGTTGACAATGTTGTGCACCAAGATGGTTCCTGAAGATGAGGACCAAGTTGAGAAGTTTATTAGAGGTAACCCGGATAATATCCAAGGGAATGCGATTGCTGCTGAACCCATAAGACTCCAAGATGCTATTCGGATTG
Source organism: Tanacetum coccineum (assembly GCA_026074375.1). Lineage (NCBI taxonomy): Eukaryota > Viridiplantae > Streptophyta > Magnoliopsida > Asterales > Asteraceae > Tanacetum > Tanacetum coccineum. Next base: position 38,279 of record BQNB010014978.1, read on the forward strand.
CAAACAACTTGATGGATCAGAAACTAAAAGGTTATGCTGCTACAAGTGTGGAGAACAAGAGAAGGTTTAATAACAGCTAGCGGACGACAACCGTGTGTAACAACCACCTTTTAAGAGGCAAAATGTTAGTGGGCAGAATGTGACAAGAGCTTACACGGTTGGGAGTAATGAGAGGAGGGGTTATGCTGGACCCTTGCCCTATTGCAACAAGTGTAAGCTACATCATAAGGGGCAGTGTACTGTGAGATGCAGTAACTATAAGAAAGTATGGCACATGGTAAGGGATTGTAAAGCCGAAGTTGCTACAACTACCCAAGGAGCCCCAGAGCCGAATCAGAAGGTTGGTACTTGTTATGAGTGTGGAAGGCAGGGACACTATAGGAGTGACTGCCCAAAGCTGAAAAATCGTAACCGTGGAAACAAGATGAGAAACATGACAAATGAAGCCAGGGGAAGAGCCTATGCACTAGGAGGAGGAACTAACCCTGATTCCAACGTTGTCACAGGTACGTTTCTTCTCAACAATCGTTATGCTTCTATGTTATTTGATTCGGGTACCGATAGAAGTTATGTGTCAACTACCTTTAGTGCTTTACTTGATGTCATCCCCTCTACACTAGACGTTAGTTATGCTGTCGAATTAGTTGACGAGAGAGATTCTAAAACCAATACTATATTTAGAGGCTGTACATTAGGATTGTTACATCACCCGTTCAATATTGACCTAATGCAAGTAGAACTCGGTAGTTTCGACGTCATCATCAGTATGGATTGGTTGGCAAATTATCATGCAGTGATCGTTTGTGATGAGAATATTGTACATATTCCGTATGGAAATTAAGTTTTGATAATCCAAGGTGTTAGGATTATGAAAATCCATGTAAAAGACTTGGTCACCCCGTGTTATATCTAGCATAGGTTAGCTTGTAGTCTTAGTTTTAATCTTTTAGTTACCGTACGACTTATGGTGTTGGGCCGGGTCTTTACCCACTTGTTAGCCCACTCCATGGCCCATTTAGGGGCACCAAAACACTTGTATAAACACCCCTTTTCAACCATGGGAAGGGGTTGGTTGTTCATTTGATAATACTCACACTTAAAGGTGTTTTCTCTCACTAGACTAGTCACTTTCTCTCTCTAGAAATTTGGCCAACCCAACATTCCTAAGCTTGTATTGTGATATCCAATATACTATAATTGGTATCAGAGCCCATGGGATGATTAGATACATTGTGTGTGCGTTTTCTTGGTTAGTTTAGATCAAAAGTTTGGTTCTTAAAGGTTTATGGTCTTTTCTTGACACTCTTTGATTCTCACGTTTGTGATGTTAAAGTTAGTGTTTTTATAGTTGTTATAACCTTCTAGGATCAAGTTATACATAAGAAACCAAGCAAAAATGTTCAAAAGGGTGATTTTTAGGTGTTTTTAGGTGAAAAAGTTTGTATTTCTCTTTACTGCGTGTTGCCTCTCTGAGACATTCGTGGTTGAGTTTTGCCTCAAATAGTACACTGCGTTTTGTCGTTTTGTATCGTACAACAGTACTGCGTTTTGGTCACTGCGTTTTGGTTATTGAAGGTTGTGTTTTGTCTACTTGAAGACCTCACTGCATTTTGCTTGAAGATCTCACTGCATTTTGCTTCAAGACCTTACTGCGTTTTGCTTCAAGACCTCACTGCATTTTGCTTCAAGACCTCATTGCGTTTTGCTTCAATATCACTGCGTTTTGCTCAAGACCTCCATTGCGTTTTGCTTAAAGACCATATTGCGTTTTGATAGAAAGTTACTCTGGCAAAATTTCATTCATCACTGCGTTTTGCTTCAACATCACTGCGTTTTGCTCAAGACCTCCATTGCGTTTTGCTTGTAAGACCCATATTCGCGTATTGATAATAAGTTACTTAGCAAAATTCTCATCATCACTGCGTTTGTGCTTCAACATCTCTGCGTTTTGCTCAAGACCTCCATTGACGTTTGATGAAGGACCATATGCGTTTTGGATAAAGTTAACTCGTGCTAAAATTGAGTTCATGACATGAAGCATCGTGTCTGTTTAAGTTGTCTAGGGTTCTTCGGCGTTTTGGCTAGACTTCATTATCTACATTACGTTAACGGTGCAACCACAAACCAAATCACAATCAAACAACATAATAATCTCAATCAATGCAAAGCACATAGTATGTCATCACTTTTAACATACAATCACACATACATTGTACCGATCCAAAAGTTTATTCATAATAACAAGTAATCAACTCACATGCTCTAGTATGTTACGATGATAATACATAGGGCGGTGTCCGCTACCCACCCGCCCCCCCCCCCCCCCCCCCCCCCCCCCCCCCCTTATGCTCGATAGGATGATTACGAAATTCATGGTCACAACAATCCGATTGTACTGTAGGGGAAAGGCAAATTGGGATTGCAACATTAGCTTACATGTCGAGGATTAGAGTGCTAAGGAGGCATTGTTCTGAGACAATTGCGTAACATCGAATCGAGTTGATACAATGTGACTTCAGTTGAGCTAGCCTGTTGTGGGAACAGCACAAGGGAATGCAGTCTTTGTGAGACACTTCTGTGCTGCACTGCAGAGAAGAGTGTCTTCTTTTTTGTGTAATTTTGTGTGGATCTCCTGTTGTTATTTGTTTGTGTATGTGTCAGAGATCACAGTATAGAGTGCACGTGTAATGTGTTGTCGGATCCGACCGATGTCTATCGCTCGATTCGTGGATCAGAGCAGAGAAGTACCCAATCGAAAATACGAATGGATCTGACATCTGAACTGCTGCATATCCGCTCGCAGTCTACGGAGCGCGAGTCAAGGACTAGCCCAAAGTAGTGATGTACTACTGTCCTACTATGCATCTCTATGTGCAGAGTGTGTTTCTGAGAAATATTCGTACACGCCACAAGAATAGCTATAGATGATTATGTGTGCAACGTGACCAGTACTCGCATGGGTTTGACGGTGTAGTCGCGAGTCTTGACTTGCACAAGGTAGAGAGAATATCTCGATGTAGAGTAATGGAGACGTTCTCATGCTTGTATTCTCTGATGTGAGTTGGTCTAGAGCGCGTGTCAATGATGCTGTTGACGGCAGGTCTGAGTGAACATATAGCACTCTATATTAGTGAACTAGTAAGACTACTCAGTGTTCGCTGAACCGTGTAGCTACTGCATTGCTGTGCTGCGCATAGTCTTAAGTGATCTCATCGCAGGAAATTAAGAATAGACATGAAACCAGTATCTGAGTGTATATGGTCAGGACACAGGATAGAGAGTCAACTCTCTAAGTTCGGACAGAACAGCACGATGTAAGGTCGAGTCGACTCTCGTACGTAATCTGATGCTGAATGTGTCTCAGTGGGAGAGTCATCAATAATCGTTAAACTCGTAATTCTTCGTATATTAGACCGCTATAGAGACAGGAGAAGCGGAACACAGAATCCACATGTGAAGATCAAGTCGATAAGTTATGCATCAGACCGGTATGAGATAGTGAATAAAACAAATATCGCCTTCGCCATACACCGCCCCATGCTGCACCCACGACGCGTACCTCGATTCTCTTCGCACTGAGCTCTCTACACAGTTAATCTATCGCGTGGATGCTCTCTTGATTTGTATCTTCTCTTTAATAACTTGCTTGTGGAGTAAGTGCGCTTCCCCAGTAAATGCCTCAACCGTTCTGTGTGGAAAGGCCTCTATAGACGCACTCTCTTGTACTAATCAAGTCTACATGGACCAAACGCGACGTTCCATCATGCTGTGCAGTGAGTGCCTCTCGCTACATCACTGTGTATTACGCGCGGTCAGCCCTATGGCGAAGAAAGATCTGAACCTATGAAGCACCAACTGCTATCTCTCGCACGAATATCCTATCTCGCTACAGCTACAGATAGTCGCAATACCCCCCGTACAACTGCTCGTTCATGTTGACCCAGGTGTTACTATCCAGTACCTCCGTGTGAAAGGAGATCTATCTGTAAATCTGACCACAACAATATGTAATTACATCTCTGACTTGCATGATGCTTTCACTAGTGCTCAGAAACGTATTGCCGACCTTGAATCTGAAAATTTTAATCTGAGAAACAAGATTCAAAATGATGATCACGACTCAATGATAAAACATTTCTCCAAACTTGAAGTTGAACACTTCAACTTACAATTAAAGTATCAAAATCTCAAAGAACGTTTTGGAAACAAAAACCCAGTAACATCCTCGGATGCTCCTTCATTTGATTCACTTTTTGTGATTGGGAAACTAAATGAACAGATTCAAAGTCGAGGCAATACGATTCGTGAATTAAAGGAGAAAATCTCTCGCTTAACAAAGAAAAATAGTGATACAGATCCCACTCTTGACCTTAAGGCTTTAGTTTCTCAGAACAAAGATTTATCTGCAAAGCTCAATGCCCTTCACGATCTCAATGAATGCTTTAGGGCAGAAAATGCAAAAGTTAAGCAGCATTATAAGGAGTTGTATGATTCAATTAAAATAACGCGTGCCAAAACCACTGACCAGAACAACTCTTTGTTATCTGAAATTGAACACCTTAAGGATCAACTTAAAGAGAATTCCAAATGTGTCACTATACCTGATTGTAAACCTAAGGTGCTGGCTCCTGGTAGATATCCTATAGATGTTGAACCAATTCCCCCTCGACTCAAGAAGAATCGGGAAGTGCATCTACACTATATCAAACGCCTTAAGGAAAGTGTAGAAACCCTTCGTGAAATAGTAGAGGATGCTAAGGTAGAAAGACCATTGGATACCTCTCTTGCATCTGCTTGCCGTTACACTAAACACTCTCAGGAGCTGTTAGAATATGTAATAGGCACGTGTCCTAAAGACTTTGGCCCTCGCAATAAACAAAATGCCTCTACCAATTCACTTAGGAAAAAGGGAGTTACTTTTGTCGAACCACATGAAACCTCGACTCATAACACACCACCACAAGTTGAGCACCAGAAAATAAATTCGACTAACGTTCCTGGAATTCCCTCTACAGGAGTAAAAGGTGCCTCAGCAGCTAGCAGGTCAAAGCCTAGGAGCAATACAAAGAAAGATAGGACCCTGCCAGCTAAAAGTGCCTTGAAACAAGTAGAAGCCCATTCTAGGATGAATAAGTCGAATGAGAAACATAAGAATCGTGTTGATTCTAGTATTAGCTATAAGCGTACTGTAATTAATTCGAATTCTAATACTTCTTGCAAAACTTGTAACAAATGCTTAATTTCTGTTAATCATGATCAATGTGTTGTGCGTTCTGAGATGTGTGTGAAGCAATCCTCTGCCACTAAAGTGTGGCGGGTTAAGCACGTTAAGCAAGTTTGGAAGGCCACAGGAAAATTGTTTACCACCATCGGCCATCAGTGGCGACCCACTGGCAGACTATTACCTTTAGGAGATCAGTGGCCTTTAACTAGGAATACTCCACCTAAGGTCTTGCCTACAAAACAATGGAAGCCCACTGGTAGACTTCTCCCGTTAGGAAGACAGTGCCCTTTAGTTAGGTCTACTGCTCTTAAGAGTAACTGTTTGCCAGCTGATCCACAGGAAACTATTGCCCCTGTAGCATATAATCTTGCGTGCACTAACCAACCGGACCCCAATAGCAATTGGGGATCCAATGTATCCAAATCTCCATTTTCGCCTTTGTTCAAATGCAGGTTGTACAGATCGTTCTCTGGTATTTGGACTCAGGCTGCTCAAAACATATGACTGGAGATCGCTCACGGCTCAGGAATTTCGTGAAAAAGTTTATTGGGACTGTTCGATTCGGAAACGACCATTTTGGTGCAATTATGGGATATGGGGATTATGTCATTGGTGACAGTGTAATTTCCAGGGTATACTATGTAGAAGGACTTGGACACAACCTTTTCTCTGTCGGTCAATTTTGTGATTCAGATCTTGAAGTTGCCTTCAGAAAGCACACATGCTTCGTCCGAGACTTAGATGGTGTCGACCTTATTAAAGGAAGTCGTGGTACGAACTTATACACCATTTCTGTTGAAGATATGATGAGGTCCTCTCCCATTTGCTTACTGTCTAAAGCCTCCAAGAACAAATCCTGGTTATGGCATCGTCGCCTGAATCACTTAAACTTTGGCACTCTCAATGATCTAGCTCGTAAAGATCTTGTTAGAGGTTTACCTCGGTTGAAGTTTGAAAAGGATCATTTGTGTTCTGCATGCCAACTTGGAAAGAGCAGGAAAGCTACCCACAAACCCAAGACGATTAACACCATTACGGAAGTTTTACACACCCTTCACATGGATTTATGTGGACCGCTAAGAGTGCAGAGTATAAATGGGAAGAAATACATTTTGGTAATAGTCGATGACTACTCCAGGTTTACATGGGTGAAGTTTTTGAGATCCAAGGATGAGACTCCCGTTTTTGTAATCAATCTGTTAAAACAACTTCAAGTCGGTCTCAACAAAACTGTCCGGTTCGTGCGGACTGATAATGGCACCGAATTCGTTAATAAAAATTTGACAGATTACTATGAAAGCGTTGGCATTACCCACGAGAAGACCGTTCCGAGAACTCCTCAGCAGAATGGCGTTGTTGAACGAAGGAATCGCACTCTTGTTGAAGCTGCTCGGACAATGCTGATATTCTCCAAGGCTCCCTTGTTTCTTTGGGCAGAAGCTGTGGCTACTGCCTGTTACACCCAAAACCGATCCCTTATACATACTCTTCACAACAAAACCCCATATGAACTAGTGCATGACAAGAAGCCGGATCTCTCTTTCCTACGTATATTTGGGGCTCTCTGCTACCCAACAAACGACAGCGAAGATCTTGGCAAATTGAAAGCTAAAGCAGACATTGGGTTCTTTGTTGGTTACGCACCAAACAGGAAGGGTTACAGAATCTACAACAAACGGACCCGTCAAATAATGGAAACTATTCACGTTACATTCGATGAGCTGACTGAGCAAACGGCTCCTGTTCACTCCAGTTCAGGACCCAATCCTAACCTTTTGACGCCTGGACCTATAAGTTCAGGGCTCGTACCTAATTCTGCTCCCGCTATTCCGTATGTACCTCCCACCAATAAAGACTTGGAGCTGCTGTTTCAACCAATGTTTGATGAATATTTTGAGACTCCCACGGGTGATCATCAGATGCCTCATGTCCCCGCAGTTCCACCCCCGGTCATTCCAACCGGTCCATCAGTATCTATATCCTTTGATAACGATGAACCATCAGGCAGTCATTCATCATCATCCTCGGCTTATCAATCATCTTCGGTACATCACGGTGTTGCAACTGAGCATTCTTTTGAAGTAAATCCGTTTGCTGCAACTGAGCACGAACCATTTGTTAATGTGTTCGCCCCAGACCCGAACTCTGAAGCATCATCTTCTAGGACTCTCACGATTCCTACACCCAACCAATCCACTCAACCTTATGAACATCTCCGAAAATGGATCGACTCTTATCCTCTTGATAACATTATTGGGAACCCTTCTCGACCGGTATCCGCTAGGAAACAGCTTGCTACAGATGCTCTGTGGTGCTTCTACAATTCAGTACTGTCCAAAGTCGAACCTAAAAACTTCAAATCTGCTGTTACTGAAGACTACTGGTTTCAGGCCATGCAAGATGAAATCCATAAATTTGATCGACTGGACGTATGGGAATTAGTGCCACCTCCAGACTGTGCAATCATTATTGCTCTCAAGTGGATCTATAAGGTGAAACTTGACGAGTATGGTGATGTGTTGAAAAACAAGGCACGTCTTGTCGCGAACGGATATCGTCAAGAAGAAGGTCTTGATTTTGAAGAATCCTTTGCCCTGGTCGCCAGACTTGAAGCTATCAGAATTTTTTGTGCCAATGCTGCCAGCAAAAACATGACAGTTTATCAAATGTACGTGAAAACTGCATTCTTAAATGGTGAGCTTAAAGAAGAAGTCTATATGAGCCAACCAGAAGGCTTTGTTGACCCAGATCATCCACATCATGTCTACCGTCTGAAGAAAGCTCTTTACGGGTTAAAGCAGGCACCCCGGGCCTGGTATGACACTTTGTCGAAGTTTCTTCTGGTTCAAGGATTCTCCAAGGGTGTAGTCGATCCAACCTTGTTCATTTGGAAAACAGGCAAACATACTCTTCATGTTCAAATATATGTTGATGATATTATATTTTCCTCGACCGACCCCAAAGACTGTGACCGTTTTTCTAATGCAATGAGCTCTAAATTTCAAATGTCAATGATGGGTCAAATATCCTTTTTCTTAGGCTTACAGATTTCTCAGAATCCTAGAGGCATTTTCGTAAATAAATCTAAATACGCTAATGAGATTTTAAAGAAATTCAATCTTCATAAAAGTGACCCTGTTGACACTCCCATGGTGGAGCGAACAAAACTGGATGAGGACCTCTCAGGGATACCTGTTGACCAGACCCAATATCGCAGTATGATTGGATCCCTGATGTATCCCATAGCCAGTAGACCTGACCTTGTTTTTGCTGTGTGCATGTGTGCTAGATATCAATCTAAGCCCACTAAAAAGCACATTGAAGCAGTTAAACGGGTCTTTCGGTATCTCCAAGGATCCATAAATATGGGTCTTTGGTATCTGAAAGACATCGCCATGGCACTAACAACATAGGCAGACGCAGATCATGCAGTTTGTCAAGACACTCGAAGAAGCACATCTGGTGGTGCTCAGTTCCTTGGTGATAAGTTAGTTAGCTGGTCATCAACGAAACAAACTTGCACGTCCATCTTGTCTACAAAGGCTGAATACATCACGATGTCTGGTTGTTGTGTCTAAATCTTATGGATGCTGTCTCAATTATCGGATTATGGCTTTTCATACAATCACATCCCTCTGTATTGTGACAACAAGAGTGCCATAGCTCTATGGTGCAACAACGTCCAACACTCTAGATCTAAACGAAGCTCGATCAGAAGTTTAAACTTTTCAAAACATGTCTTTATGGCTTGCCATTATTTTTTATATGCAACCCGGTTTTCAAAATGAGGAAAGCACATCGCCAAAAAGATGGTTGTTCCTAACAACGGGTGATTAAGTTCTCCTGGGCATGTATTACTTTATATCTGTGCACCCTTGATCTAATATACGCTTCAGTGAATTATTTCTTGATACAGAAGAGAAGTCTTCTTTCTAACCAAATAATTTTTATTCTATGATTCTTCAAAAAATTATTTGTGTTAACCACGGTGGTAAAAGTGTTGTTTGAAAATTAATCAGATCTGGATTTCTCATAAAAATTTGACACTCAATCAATGACTACAACTCTTTCAATAGAAAACGGGTCATCGATTAAGGGGGAGTGTTTTTCAAATTTTATGACATCAAACGAACGTATTAAATCATCTTATACTTAAACGGAAATGGTTGTGTATTTAAATGGGGCTATAATTTGAAGGGGAGTTAATTTATTCTAACTCAAAGAGCCAAATGTGTCATTAGTTAGAAAGATTAGGGACTTATGTGCAATTTGCTAAATGTTTCCTAGCTGTAATTAACTGCAAGGACCAGTTGTGCCATTTGCTAATCTTATTTAACCCTAAATACTTAATACCGTAAGTTCAAGAAGTTTGAAATCCCAGGGACTAAAATCTTCCCAACTTAGAGATAGGCGGGAATGGTTGTTAGGATAGATGATTCGAGTTTGATTGTTCAAATATGCATCCCATAAGCATGGTTATAACTGAATGAATGGATTTACGATGTTGATTGATTTTTGCTAGTTGATTACAGTTTGATTGTTTTCGATTAAGTGATTGCGCACTCGTGTTATGCTCAAGATTGTACTTTCTGTGTTGGAATTAGGTCCCTAAGATCCTGAATTAAAAGTTAAAATATGATTGAATTGCATGTGATTAATAGCTATCTGCTTGAAAATGCCTGATTGCGGTTGGAATTAGGTCCCTAAGATCCTGAATTAAAAGTTGAAATATGATTGAATTGCATGTGATTGATACTTATCGTCTTGGAGATGCCTGATTGCGGTTTGCTATGAATGTTCTTGATAGATGCTTGTCATTTTTGCTAAATAACAGTTTGATAAATTCCCTGATAGCGGTTTGATTATGATATGAATATTTATATATGAGAAAGCAAACTGCTATGAGGTAGCGGTTGATGAAGATTTAAGTCTTCCGCTTGTGATTAATCGTTACCTTAATCAAATATGGCAATTGTCAATCAATCCATAGCTAGAAATTTCAATCTAAGCATCAAACATCTGTCATGTCTGCCTATCTTTGTTGATAGAAATGTGCAGATAATATAGCTAATGAGCATGTTCCCTTTCCTGCTACCACAAGATCTGATGATCAAATTCTGCTATTTAATGCATGGGTGCCGATTGGAAAGGGTAATCATGTCTTGGATCTACAAAAGAAGCAAAGAAATCCAATCTTCAGATCTCTGTTGATACTTTGCATAACACAAACTTCTTCAGAGCTCTCTACATCAACTGATGTTCCTTCTAGCTTTATAGCGACAACTAAAATAACATCAACACTTCCCCACCACCACCATCCACTATAACAATCAACAGTTTCATACGAGATAAATTTTGGTAGAAGTTTAAAGATCTGAAGAAATCTTCCAAGAAACTCGAATGCTATCTTTAGTAGAAGGTTTTTCAAATATAATGAACAACCAACTAATCAAGCAATAAAATGATTTCTCATTCCAACATAAGGTCAATATCAATCTGTATGTAACATACATTCTTGTACAATAAAATTAGTGTGGTAATCAGTGTATTTTGGTCATTTATGAATTTTTCATGAGTTTCTCATTAAACTCCAAATCAATTATAAACTCATCATAACTAACACTAACAGAATCCCTCATAAATTGAGGGGAGCTTATATAGGTTCCAATATCAGCTTGTACTTAATCAACATATTTTTCTCCCTAAAATTTTCCTAACAATTTAAATCAATTTGAGATCCCTAAATCTCAAAGGTTTAGAATTTTTGATCAGGGGAGATAGAATTCGATTTAAAATTAATCTTATGAAAAAAAGATGTGATTCTATTAAGACTCAAGCAGGTACTCTTACCCACTAAGTGTTGCCAAATAATTACGAATATTGACGCACAGTGTTAAAGGGGGAGTCCAGCTTCCCCCCCCCAAATTAATCAAAATAATCGAGGTACTAATGCTTTGATGTTTACAATCACCTGTACCTTGATTAATTTTTCAAAATGGTTTTTATGCGAGCAGAATCAATACCAAAAATACCGACCCTGGTATTTTACTTTATCAGAGTTATAAGGATAGGTACGGTTATGTAAAAGTTCCTATGAGTACTCGCCAAGAGCCAGAGGGATCTACCATGGACAATCCACTAGTTAGTGTAAAAGTCCTTATGTATGATTACAAAAAAGGCTAAGTGAGAATAAGGAAAAGTATGGATTGATATAGAGCTAGTACTGGGAACCATACCCAACAAGGTACTAAGTAATGAAGTCTAGTAAGCACAAAGGGGTTGAAGAAGAAAAAGAAATGTTAAGATAAATGGTTGAAAAGAAAGCATCCCTCCCAATAACATTAGGCAGAAACTTGGTTCAATACATATGCTGCCGAGAATCACTTTGGTGATTATTGACATTGAAGACAAGTAATCATTGAACCTAGTGAGATGTTGCAACAACCCTCCTACCACACAGAATACTCTCAAAAGATTTATGTGTCAATTGTCTCGAAGACTAACACTAATCCTACTGACGATCACTCTGAGATAGCTGTATTGAAAGGTGGCAGTCTGCTCCAGCCTCCACTCACTTAAATCAAAACGCACTATTAAGTTTAGAGCCAAGAGATCATCAATTAATCTCATTAGGACACAATTCAAATGTTCTTGTTTATCACACACTGTAAAAACAAGTAATGTATAATCAGAGTCCTACACATCATCCTTGTGATTTTGCCAGAACACCCGAGTGATATATGTCTACACAATAACGATGAAATCCTACTTGAGCTAACATCAAACAAGCTCATGGTAGGTGACTTGCGAGATCCTTTATAGGTCAAACTTGTGACACTAGATATTGAATCAGTCCAGATTTTTGAATTAACGATTGACGAATTTTGATAAATGCTTAAAACTCTCGATAAGTCATAAAAATCAATTTCTCGAGTGACACATCGATTCATTTTCAAATCAATTTTTATCCTCGATCAGTAAGATAGTAACTAACCGATTCACTCTTATCGTGTTGTCTACTTTGAGACGTTCCGATTAAGAGAACAAACAAGTAAGGAGATTCTGATGTTTATGCATTAGAAGATCCGATACTGATGTTGGAAATCCTGTCAAGGAGATTCTTCTTAAGATTGAATCTACCTGATCACAGGTCGTCCTCCACGGATCGAATGTTACACTACCAAACACGGGCGAATGACAAAGCATTTTCGTCCACAACATTATTCTACTTTTTTATTAAGCTTCATATAAAGATGGAGATGGCTCAACCTGTTTCCAGCAGAGTCAGTTCCATGAGCCACATGCTCATACTCAAGACTCAATGACTTCGCAACATCAAGGAAGAATGACCTAAAGCTTCCGCAACTCTGATATCAACTTCTTCATCAGTACGTGAAAGTAATAAAGTCATGAAGTGATGAAGTTATGCAAATACTAAGTCATGGTTTCAAGATTGTAACAAGTATGAGCATGTCGGCCCAAAAGTCACAAGCACACATAATAAAAGATCACAAGATGATGATTAGAGATTAAGATTGGCTGATGATCTCAAGAATGTTCAAGATCACATACAAAGACTAGCCTAATGGAACAAGCTAAAGCTTAAAGTCAAGAGATCACTACATTTTGTACACAGAAACTAGATGAATGAAGTAATCATAGATTAACCGAGCTATTGTCAAATATCAGACATAGGAATGCTATATTTCCAAACTGTATTTTTCTGGGGTAACCTCCCTTAGGGGGAGATTGTTAGGTTTGCAAAAAAAACTCGATCACCCCGTGTATTGTCTAGAATGGCATAGCTCGTAGTTTAATCGTTAGCATATGAATTATGGTCTTGGGCCGGGTCGTTTACCCCACATTGTTGCCCACTCCTGTACCCACTTAGGGCACTTAAACGTATTGTATTATAGAACAAACCTTTCTAGCCATGGGAAGGTTGGTTGTTCAAATTATCATACACACACATAAGTGATTTTCTACTAAGAACAAGTCACTTCTCTCTCACAATTCGCCAACCATCATTCTTAGCTTGTATTGTGATAACCAGTATCCTACAATAACCTTGGAGACATATATTGGTAGCCACGTGTAGAAAAGGATATTGCTACCTATGTTAGAAATTATCGGATTTGTTTAAGGGGTGAAGGCTAACAAATTTCAAAGACTTGGCTTGCTTCACAGCCTGAGATACTTTGTAAAAATAAGATAGAATCACCATGGATTTTGTAACTAAATTTCCAAGGTCAAAGTAGTGAGTATGATGTGATTTGGGTATTGGTCGATAGACTAACCAAGTTAGCTCATTTTTTAGCCTATACAAGAAGATTTCAAGATGTTAAATTGGCAATGATTTATATTGGTGAGATAATAGCAAGGAATGGAATTCTGGTGATGATCAACTCAGATTAAGATGGATGATTTACCTCGTGGTTTTGGCAGGCACTGCAAAAAGTGTTAGAGACCTGATTAGATTTGAGTACTGCTTAGCATCCTCAAGCGTATAGACAAAGTGAACGTATGATTCAGAGTTTGGAAGATATAATAAGGGCATGTGTTATCGAGTTTGGTGGTAGTTACCATTTGAGCATTCAGTGTGCTCCATTTGAAGCTTTGTATGGAAGGAAATGTAGGTCGCCTGTTCTATGGGCAGAGATTGGAGAGAGTAGTTTGAATAGACTTGAGTTAGTACAAGAAACGACTGATAAGGTAGTGTTGGTAAAGGAAAAGCCAAAAACGGTGAAAGATTGTTTAAAGAGTTATGTTGATTTTAGGCGTAAGCCGTTAGAGTCTGAGGTGGGAGATCGTGTATTGTTAAAGGTGTTAACTTGGAAGGACGTAGTGCATTTTGGAAAGAAGGATAAGTTAGCACCAAGATATGTAGGACCATTTGAGATCCTTAAAAGGATTGGCCTTATAGCGTATAGATTGAGGTTACCTGAGGAGTTAAATACGTACATGACATCTTTCCATGTGTCAAAATTTAAGAATGGTTTGGGAATGCTAATTCAAACACCAATTGGTGCCTTGAATGAAATCAAAATTTGACAAGACTTTACATTTTGTTGAGGAACCTATAGAAATTATGGATCGTGAGGTTAAAAGTTTGAAACATAGTAGAATACCACTTGTGAAAGTTCATTGGAATTTAAAGCGTGGTCCTGAGTTTACTTGGGAGCGTGAAGATTATATGAAGTCTAAGTACCTCATTATTTGTTGATCATGCTTTTGAAACAACTAGTTAATCTGGATAGCGGAGATTTCCTAAAGGAGTGGAACTGTTACACCCACGATCTGAGTAGGTTAAGTCATACTGTTAGGTTTGCTTAAGAGTGTCATTTTATGTTTTAAGTGTTGTGCAATATTGAGATATAGTGTGTTCTAGTGGAGTTTAAGTAAGTGCTTAATATCATTGTGGGGTGTATGATCATTTCATTTTGAATGCATTTATGTTTGGTGATGAGTATTCTATTTGTTCACGTGTAGTGATAATGGAAAGGAATGACGTATTGCATGATAATGCTACGTCAATAGTTAGATGATTTTGTGTTAAGCGTTTATGGGAAATGTATACATGTGGAAATCAGCGAAGGTGAGTGGAAATTTGGGTATTTATAGTGGACTTTCTAAAAATAGAAAGTGAAATGAAAGTTATTTTTAGAAAGTAGTTTTTGAGCAAAATGGTTTACCAAGTTTACATAGGTTTTTTTAAAAACTTAAGGTATTGAAGGTGAATATGTAATTAATGATTTAATAAATAAAATAAATAATAAATATATATATAATAATATAACTAATAATAATAAAAAAAATTATGGGGGGAATGGCCGATCGGCCCAAAAGAAAAAAAAAGGGAAAAGGTTTTCGATTTAGACTAGGACTTGTATACTTTTATTAAAACCTGTAAACCCTTTATAATTTAGGTTTTTATTCCTTCTCCTCCTCTTATGGTGTCGACCTCATCCCCTAAGAACAAGGAAAAACAAGTTTTGATTCAAGAATTTAAGAGCTAGATCACGTGGAGCAAAATTAAGACGCTAGTATTATACTATTCTTATTTAAACTTTCTGAACCATGTAACAATTTACATTATGATGGATCTAGGGTTTCATAAAATCAATATTAATGATATTTGATGATGAAGAATACTTAGGGCTTGATTATGGTCAAGTTCATGCATTGGTTAGGTTTAGATTGCGTTTAAAACTGATTTAGGGTTGACAAATTTTAGGTCTGTGTTTCAATGACTGATATCTAGATGATAAGAACGTGTATTGATATGTTTCTTGAGCCTATGAATAATCCAAAAGAGTCTACTTTCCATAAAATCTGGCCTTGAAAGTTTTTAAGGTCGGAGAGTCATTCAAATGTTGGTTGCACTAAAAGTTGTCAAAACAGTAAATACGGGTCAGATTTAGATCATGTTTAGGAGGGTAAAACCCTAACTTAAAATTTGAATTCATCTTAGACCTTCTACAGTAGTTAAGTTCCATATGTATATAAAGAAACCATAGAAGGATACCTTTCTAATTTATTTCCTACAGTATGTTAATAAGTCCAAACCTTTTAGTGTGCAATCAGATCCGAATTAGGACTGTTTTGAAGTTTAATTTTCTTAGGAGTACTTGTACATGTAAATGGATTTTGGAGATTAAAATGGTAGTTATAGGACACATAAAAGAACATAGGTGATTTTTGGTATAATTTATAAATGTCATTAAGTAAGGGTTTTGGGTACGTAAAGAGACACTAAAATTCTGCAATTCTGAGTTAATTGTAAGTAGCTAGTGTAAAGTGTTAATAAGATGGTTAAGGTTGGGCATGGTGTCGGGGTGACCCATGATGGTTAACTAAACCCTTATACATCTATCATATGTGTGTTACATGGACTTGAGCTTTTAGCTTGGTCGCGTGTAACCGTGTTTATTTATTTGTATAGTTGCGTGTAGAGATTTGGAAGCTGCGGTTGAGTATCCAGGTGAGTTTCATAGCCCTACTTTTCTTATGATTTATTGGGGTGGAAATGATGCAAAGTGTTTGGAAATGTTTTGATTACTGTGATAATGTGTTGTCAAAGATGCATAGATCATACGTGACTATTGTATGTTGTGTGCTACATGTTTTGTGATGTGATATTGAGAATTGTAAACTAAGTCCAGGGGGAATCACCCTGCGGTATCCCTGGCCAGTTAGGGAAGGTAATGGGGCCTAGCGCAGAAGGTTTTTGCTTTGAGAGTACCCATGTCTTGGGCTAAAGGGAAGAGAAAATCCCATGTGAGGTGCTAGTATATACTTTTCGTGCTTTTAATTACGAGGTCTAAAAGGTTGTGTTGTAGAATATTTTTAAAGAGTGCGTAAAATGACCCCTCATATTGTTATTGTCTAGATAGAAAAGCCCATTTGCTTGAGGACAAGCAAATCCCAAGTGTAGGGGTATTTGATGAGGTGTCATTTTATACACTTTTCCGGGGTCGTTTTACCCCCCAAAATCGTGTGTTTATGCACAAAATAGGTACTTAATCGTTCTTTTTCAAGTATTTCTCATTTGGAAGACATTTAGATGAATTACACATGACTTGGGCTCATTTGGAGAAGAAACAGACGAGATTACGAACCAACACCAAGACTCTTGAATATTTGTGCTCATAGAACCTGGAGACGGCGTCACAAGCTATACACGACACCGTCACAACTCATGATGTGACGGCGTCACAATTTTCATGACGCCGTCAGCCCGCTCCAACTCAAACGCAGATCTAGAAGATTTATCTTACGACGGCGTCACGATTAAAACGCGACGCCGTCGCGTCATTTTTCCTATATATACAAACCCGAATTTAGGGTTTTGAGTGTGTAACTTTAGAATAAAAAGAGGGTACGAACCCTAGTTCGTTTAGCAGATGTAGGAGACGATTTTAAGGCCTAAAAACCCTATTGTACCTCTTCCAATTCATGTTTTAATCAAGTAAGGTTTACTTAATCATTAAATATGTTTATGTGTTATTTGATTTATTGTTCTTGCTTTATCTTTAACATGCTTTGCTAAACCTCCTATTGTGTTTATTTATGATTGTATGAAACCTAGAAAGTAGATCTTAGTGGTGTTGCTTCTTGTGATGGATTTGCACGTTAGGCTCTAGAAAACCAGCTTTTGTCTGTATCGCTGTTGATATGTCTAGGGAAACATGATTGTGTAGAAAAGATACCATCAATTAACAGTTTTCATACTACCTTGCCCCCTAATATGGTTGATCTACTTTTAATATATTTCACATGCACTTAGTGAGCTCCTAGGGGCCATGTAATAGTCTTCACACTACCTTACATGTGCGTTGCTCTAGCGGAATACTAAGTAGACGGTGGGTTCGTGTAATTCGTTCATGACTTAGGAAATAATTACACATTACATCTCAAGTGTGACAAAGCAATAGGTAGAATTGGATAGCTAGCAAGGAGTAGTGCATCCCAAGTAAATACGCTTCATTGTATAATTATCTCCTCATTAGATTAGATTAAAAGTAGAACTAGTTAATACAAACCAACTCTCAAAACCATAAGCTTACTTGCTTTCTATAAAACATAAAAATACAAAAATAATCTTCCTTTAACCTTTAGACCTTAGTGAATATTTGATCCGGCCTTCATAGTGCTATTCCCCTAGAGAACGATAACAACCCCCGAGCCTTGCCTATACTACGGTACAACGATTAGGTACACTGCCTAGGGAGTTGTAAAACTTCTTGTAGAAGTCCTACGACGACCGCACATCACTTCCCAACACCTGTTCACTATTTTGGCCATAACTCGGTCATACGAACTCCGTTTTAGTTGGTTCAAGCGGCCACGGAAGCAAAATTTAATTCTCTACAACTTTGATTTTTGGTCCAAGAGCTGAAAATGCCAAAGTGCGGCGGTTTTACCCAAAGTGCGGCGCACTTTTGAGTCTGTGGAAAAATTAAAGGCAATTAAATGAAGATAGCATTAACTCCCTACGTGCGGCACACAAATAAGTTTGTGCGGCGTACTTTGGCCCCCGAACAGCCTGTAAATACCCTCTTTGGCTCCCTTATTTCACACACTCTCACCCTTAAACCCCTAATTCGTTTGGAACCATTAGAATTGGTGGTTTTGGTGATCTTGGCTTGACAAACCAAGGATCTAAACACCCCTTCAAACCACCATCGACTACCACCACTCTCCACCATCGATTTCCAGCAACCAACCACTATTCTTACTCCTTATACATCCATTTCCAGAACCTAACAACCCATATACTTAGAGAATCAACCATAATTCTTCAAGTGTTCATCATAAAACCCATTGCCAAACACCCCCTTTTTCGTCTACCATTGTTGTTGCCACTGAATTCTAAGGATATTGGTGATATATTCTAGTTGATTACAGGATTATAGGGAGTAGGGTTGATATTGGAATCATTGGTTGATGTTGGAATTGGTTATTTAGTTGAATAATTGGTTATTCGATCTTTTGTTCTCATACACTTTCGTTTACGAATCGTTGGTACATTCTTATTTATATTTATGATGAAATATTATGTGTTTATCATTTATAATATGGTTGTTATGAATATGAACATGGAGTAGTTGTATTATGTTTGTTTGGGCATTATGTGATCTTTAATATGGAGCGTTTGGATATGTGTTTATTGAATTGGTAAAACATATTTTATATAAGAATATAGGCCGAAAGAGTTCTTTTATATATGTGTTTAATCACTCCACTTAATATATTGGTTATATTAACTTATAAAGGCCGAAAGGATTTGTTGTTATTAATCGATATATTTAAAGGCCGAAAGGATTTGTAACTTGTGATATCTTTATTCTCTAAACTTATAGACACTATCCTAAACATATCATTGTCTTAGTGATCATTGCCTAAACAAACATACTTTAATCATTTACTTGAATCATCCTTTATTGTTTTCTTTACAACATTTGATATATGCAAGATTTGGTTAATTTGATCCGTGACAATCTTATTAACCTTAGCACCTTAATTACAAACATTGAAAACTTCAATTCCTGTGGAATGACTTGGACTTACCTAAAGCTATACTATACACGAACGGGTACACTTCCTGAGTGTTGTGTTTTTAGTAAAAAATTGGTATTTTTAGTTATTATAAATTTAAAGCTTAAAAAACACACATCATGGAGGAATAGAAAACAAATACAGTTTCAAGGTAAAGTGTCATAATCGTTTTTGTATGGGAAGAGAACCGAAACAAAAAGGGTTTCGGTTAAGGATGTTTTAAGTGGGACGACCTCACTTAATGAGGAGAGGTAGGGATGTAACGTTTCATGAAATTTTGAGTGATACAATGGTTCCTAAGACTTTTCATGATGTTGTGAGTGATACAACGGTCTTTAAAACTTTTTCATGACCTTACATAATACAGTTTTAAATAATATTAAAACTCTTCATAGTATATCAATCCCAAATGATGAAAGACAACTTTTAAAAGCACCAAACATGTCGCTAGTATAAATGAGCAGGGTATTGCATCATTAAACCTTAGTTGAACCTAGCCTGATCACTTATGTTCAACTTAGAAAAGATTTATGCTATACTGGAGGTCATTATATTAGAGTTATGTTTAAATCGATTTTATACGTAAACTGTCAAAAAGCAAACATTTTGGGAGAGTATTCACAACCCCTCTTCCTTTTTTAACTATTTTACTCGATTTTAGGTGGAAAGCTTGAAACTATCTTATGACCTATTTTGGCACTGTTTTATGAACTGATTGCTATTTGATACTCAAATACTATTTCGAATACATACCCATACCCTTTCTCGGACACCGCATCATCGAATAACACAAGCTACATTTCGGGACACAATTTTCTTAACAAGGGGAGATTGTGACAACCGGAAATTTCGGGTTTACATTTATTTATAAACTTGAACGCTTTATTCTAAACATGTGATTTTTTGACTTTACGTATAACCCATTTAGGTTATCCCGCGTACAACGAAAAACAACTTTGAACATATCCCGACTCTATATTAAGTTTAGTCTACATGCAACAAGTATATTATTACTTTCATGAGCATATTTTACAAGTAATTTACATACGGTTTTACAAATTTTATGTAAGTCGTTTAAACTTGCATTATAATACATGCATGCATGCACAACTAACTAATACCCCCCGCTCACATTGAGTAAAATATCTACAAAGTATTTTTAACACATCAAAAGTAATTTTTTTCCCGTGTTCATAACACCAAAACCTTCCCTCTATTGTGGGATATACCAACATATTTTTTTCCAACAAAGAAACATCATATTTTCAATTTACATGTTTAACCTAAAAAGCCCTTATCCATGGCACTCTTTTGTCTTTTGTCCCACTCCAAGCTCTTGTGTACAAATTCTCAATAAAAGAATCACATGACCCACCGCTCTTATTTTTTGGCTTGGCAAAATACTTTGACTCCTAAAACACCATTCAAACTTGTCCTAATTGCTTCTATATAAACTTAAGGCTTGTGACTAGTTCATTCACAGGGTTTCAAGATTTTTGCGTAAAAGTTTACAAAAGATTAGGGTTTGGTTACATAAAACTAACGTTTTCTAGTTGGTTTTGGGTAATTAGTGCACACTTTGGTTCTTAAAACATCACCACCTCTTTGTAAGCATCTCATCATATTTATTTTCATTAATTATAATCATTTCATACTTGTTTTCATATCAACAATATAATGACTTGTGTTAAAAAACTGAAATAAAACTTGTAAGTCATAAACCTTATCAGTTAAACTGGGCAGAAATTTATGTCGACTTGTATACATGTTTTCATCACTTTAAAGAACACTTATGACCCATTTCTTGGCTTGACATATTAGTACTATGTCTTAGGAAGTTCTATTATGAATTTAAGAAATTTATTAGTATTTTTAAAAATTCGTGCAAGACAAAGTATCCAGATTTACACACTGAACTTTACATGAATTTATGAGCACCATAAGAGTAATATTGAAGTAGGGCCTTTTATGAACTTTTTGAAGTTAAACATGAGACATAAACTCAACACATTGAATCAACACTAGAGGATAAATATTGAAGGAGTTATGACTAAAACAAGTTGGGTAAATCTTTCTAGAAATTCTCAGCTTTGACCTTCAAGTGTTGTTTGGCACCTTTGGATCCTTTAAACTTTGAGTCATGTTGTAAGACTTACATTTTTGTAAATACAACTTAAAAACCTTTTCTAGGCTTTGGAATGGACTTGTTTTAGTAGGAAATGAAAGAGTTATGAACCCGAGAAGTTAGAGGTGAAGAAAAACTGCTAATATTTTCTAAGTTAAATTACTTAGTAAACTTGATTTAAATCAAAATTTTGAATTTGGTAAACCTTAGACAGAAGTATATATGGGTGATAAATTTTTTATAAAACTTCAGGTATGCCATATATTTACACCTCATGTTATAAACCAAAACGCCTTATTATTTAATTAGTTGCGGTTTAGTATCTTTTTTACTTTGAACACGAACACTCGTAGAATTACTTATTGTTTCAGGTGAGTTTCATAGCCTTAATTTTTACTTATTTTAAAATACTTAGGGTGAGAATACATTGCTTACTTTTACTTAAGGACATAAGTACATTAAACTTTACGAAATGCCTAAGTACCCTATTGCCATGAAGTCCCCATTATCATGAACAGTTAATTACTTTGTGTAGGCACGAATGCTTTGAGTAGATCTATTAAGGTTGACAACTTCGTCCGGGTAGACAACAATTAGCTACCATGTCAAATAGGCGCATTTCATTTGAGGTAGTACTGGGGTATTTTGGCAAAATATTGAATTTCAGGGCAGCGACTTATAATAACTTGAACTTTGGTTAAGGCTTCGGTGTCATGAGCTTAGTGCAATAGTAATACTTTTCATGTGACATTGTATTTGTTATAATGGTCACATACACATGGAAACCTTGTGGTTACACATTGATATTTTACTTAAACATATGAACTCACCAACTTTATGTTGACTTTTTAGCATGTATTTTATCAGGTTAATAACTTGCATGGCTAGCATCATGGAGTCTCATTGTAGGGTTACCAGTAGTGGTTGCGTCGCATTAAAGATTTCCTGCATGAACTTAAATCATTTTATTGTATTTCAAACTATCCTTTATTTTTGTCGTGAAACTATGGAAGATGTTTTGTTGAAAACTTATAATTTCAAATGAATCAAATGATGTATTTTTAAAACAACTAATATAGAGGTCATTCTTTATATTCTTATGTTTCTTGTGCTACGAAGTCTCGCCCCGTTTACCTTTCCGCTACGATATTCTTAGGGGTGTGACAACAATGTGGCCAAAGTTTCCATCTTCCATACCTCCAGTTAGTGATGGCCTAGCCTGCAGTTTCATGTTAGCAATACATATACAGCTTTCGGAAAAGATGGCGAATAGGATATGATGCTCAATTCTCAAAGAAACAAAAAGGAAGTATGTTTCGAAAAATACGAAAAAGTATCGGTCACTACTAATATGTATTTCGAGCTCGTATTAATCGTTTGATAAACATTAAGCTAACCGGGCCAAATCAAATGGTAAATAAGCCCATGACCGATCCTTGTAAAAGACATATATAATCCCTCTCCGAATAGGATGAGAGGGTTGGTTTGGTTTCATTTCACAATTATGCAATACATTTACATTCTCTCACTAATTTTGTTCCACCTACTTTCTCTCTCTAGATTTCTTGTTTTCCATTTTCATAGAATTGTTGTGTAAGTTGATATTACTACAAGTGGTATCAGTGGCCATGGGGTAATACGTGAGATGTGTGCGGTTTAAGAATCGCGTGGTTGTTTGATCTAGTTTGTTTGTTTTTGGTAAGCGTGCGAAACAATCGATACAAAAATTATTTAGTGTTAAAAACGATAAAGTTTTATTGTATTTATGCAAGAACTAGGCCAAGAAACTAGATGTAATAAAAGAAATCAAGAAAAAACATGTCAAACAGGGTATGTTTTAGGATGAATTTTAAGAATTTTTTATTCGTGCGATTTTATGTTTTTGTTTCATCGTGTGCGGATTTTTGTTGAATCGTGGCGATTTATGTTACTGTAATACTTTTGCGATTTATGTATTGTGGCTAAACGTTGTGTAAAAACGTTCGAACTACGTAATTTGTGAAACAAAAACTCTGCTAAAATTGAAAACACCCGTGCGGAATATTCATAGTCATAAAACGTGCGAAATATGTTATTTGGTACAAAGTTGAGTGAAACAGGTTTGACACAAAGGTTCGAAATACGAAATAGTGGCCAAACAAAACTCTGCTCATATTCACTCAAGTTGTACAACATTGCAAAAACATAACGCGTGTGAAACATTACAAACAACATAATACGTGGCGAAACATACACTAGGTGTGCAACACATTACAATTTTTCCAACAATAGGTAAATTTCAACTGATTGTCTTAGCTTTGTAAATCCCGAGAAATACTTAGCTATTTTCTCGATTTAGTTAAAGATATTGTAAAAATCCCAGTGAAATACCAAGTTTAATCACCTTCAACAACAACTCTTTAACACAATTCTCAATCATACTTATCATCTTATGAAGCACCTCATCATGCACAACAATACCAACACCCATTCCAGACCCAACTCAATCATACACTACCATCAGTTCCTCAAAATCTATGTGATACCCTTCCAATTTCACAACAACCACAAGCTAAGTTTCCTCAACTAGACTCAAGACTTGCTGTTCCAACATTTCCAAGAAATCCTCAATACGCCGTATCCAATACATGGATACACCGTATCCAACCGACTTCCAGACCTTATAAATAGAAAACTCAAAAATGAGTTTTAAGTGTGCTAAATCATATTTTCGATACCTAAACCACAAAATTCGATTTTCAAAGGAGAAAAAGAGCAAAAGAGGTTGAGCAACGTATTTAATTCCATAGGATACATCGTGTAATTCTATATACTTTTGTAATCGTTCAGTTTTTGGTATCATTCGTTAACTCGGTTAGTTTACCTTGGCTAAATTATTACTCTTGTATTTATTATACGTTTTAAGGCTAATACCTTCGGGTATTATCTATTATTATAAAGAATAATGTTTGGGAAATTGATTTATATCGATTTCTTATTTCATTGAGTGCTTGTTTATGTTTATCAATTTATACTTGTTTACTATGCCTTTTGTAAGCGACCTTAAATCAATCAACTGATCTAGCAAAGTGGACCAAGGGATCTAGAGCTCCGGGATAGCTCTCCATATAGTAATTTATACATCTAGAATAATAGTTACACATATTGTCCATCTATAGTCTGTGTCTAGATACGGCTTCGTGCTTAACTAGTTAAATGGACATTTCCTATGATTATTGATCCGATTTGACTATCAGGTGACCTAGATAATTCAACTAAATAAACGTTTTGATTCTATAAAAAAGTTGGACAATGACTACTAGTTAATAATTGCCATTAAGCGGTAAGTAGGAAAGTCTCTTTGAGCTAAGGTTTAACAAGAACACAAATGCTTTAATCCCTAAGATAGATTATAATCAGTCAAATAAGGATTCTTTATGCGGAAGCTTTAATTGTGCCATAATTAATGTTGACTAGATCTTTAGAAGATGAACTCCTAAGTCTTAAGAATGATATCCGACCGTCGAGAGAAGAAATCATATGCACTTAATAAACAAACTAGCGTTGTAATTGGATTATAATGGTTTAAAACAGTTTTTCCTTATATAAGGTTGACCCGTCTTTTTATCTTTTAGTCTATTAGCATGCTTGGGTAACAGTGTCTTGAATTAAATTTAGTCACCAACCAAACCGTGTCCAGTCTCCCAGCCTGAAAACCCCCCTTTTTCCCATAGAATTAGGATTTAGACTGACATAGGTGTTAACATATATTAGAAAATAGAATTAACATATGATTCGATAACCCCTAAAATATTAATTAAATTGATAGATTTAACCTCGCTCTCAGTGATCGACACCTTACTTACCACAAAACTATTACCGATCGGGTACACTGCTCGTTAAAGTGTTGTTTTTGGTTGAGTCGGCAAAATATAAATTTAAAACTTGAAATAATAAAATATACACCACACAATGACACATCAAGTTTTTGTGGCGCAACCGTTTGCCGGGGAGTAAAAATTAAATCTTGATTTTATATTTTTGATATATTGGTTTTTACATTTAGATTAATCAAACCCTTAGGATTAGTATAATTTAGATCTTGTATATTCTGTATATTTTGTATATTGTCTTTAATAGTTTCTTGTAATATTCTGTGTGTTTAATTGTTTGCGATTTAATTATTTTTCTTGATACACTGTTCTGGTCGACAACTGTATACCGGCGTTTCCACTTCCACTGATACGGCGTTCAGTTCTTCTCTGTCCAAACAGCGTATTCCCAATCCAACTAATTAAATATGGCTATCTACTTTCATTGGATACGGCGTACCGATTGTCTGGAACAGAAACTGAAATAATTGATTTTCGTGCAAAATTTTTTTCTACCTTCCTTCGGACAAATCCAACTGATTGTATCCCTTGTTTTCAGGTAGTGCATGACAAGAGATCAACGAATTAACTATACACACCTAAAAAAGATTCCTGAACGAGAGTTCCGATCATCAAGAAGACACTTCAAGACTCTAAGTCTTGACGAATTGAGATCTACGAATTTCAATCTACTTTCCGACAAAGAATACTCAGAGAAAGAAATGGCGGAAACAATGGAGCGAGGAAGAAGTTGCGGAAATAATGGCGAAAACTATGGATCAATACATGAGCAAGACCCGAGCTGACTATGGATCGGGGGTTGCTAGGCCCAAAATTGAAGACAAGGGTAACTTTGAACTAAAGGGCTAATTTCTCAAGGAACTACGTACTAACACCTTTAGCGGATCGGATCATAAAATGCGAACGAATACATTGAGAAAGTTCTTGAGATCGTCGATCTATTCCACATTCCAAATATTACTATAGACCAAGTAATGCTTAGAGCATTCCTTATGTCCTTGACTGGAGCCGCAAGCCGTTGGCTGAGAAACGAACCAACTGGTTCAATTACAACTTGGTATGGTCTTAAAACAAAATTTTTGAACAAATATTGTCCACCTGCTCGAACTGCAAAGAAATGGAGGAAATCAACAACTTTTAGCAAGAACCTGATGAAAACCTTTACCAAGCATGGGAGCGATTTAAAGAACTCTTGATGAAGTGTCCTCAACACTATTTAACAGAGATGCAGGAGGTAATCTTATTCTATAATGGATTGGGAATTCTTACTCGACAGATTCTTGATTCAAGAGGTGCAATACCATCTAAGACTGCTACTGATGCAAAGGTAGCCATCCAAGAAATGGTTGAATACTCTCAAAAATGGCACAATAGAACATCTAGGTCAAGAAGTACTAAAACTTCTGACAGATTGGCAGCTATACAAGCACAACTCAATAATCTTGGAAGAGAGATCAAGAAAGTGAATGAAAAAGTCTATGTTGCTCAAGTTGGATGCGAACAATGCAAAGGACCCCATTACACCAAAGATTGCCCACTCAAAGAAGAAGGAAAAACCCTAGAAGAAGCTTACTACACGCAATTTGGTAGACCTTTTCAAGGAAGGGGATATAGAGCAGCAGATCCGAGATTCTATCAAAGGAACAATGTGAATCCTTCGTACCAAGAACGAAGGCAATCTATGGAAGATACCCTAAGCAAGTTTATGACTGAATCGGCAAAGAGACATGAAGAAAACTCCAATTTGATTAAAGAAATCCGAGCTTCGACGGATGCTGCCATTCGAAACCAAGGAGCATCGATTAAAACTTTGGAAATTCAAATCGGGAAAATGAGCAAGGTACTACAGGAAAGAGGATTTGGAAGTCTACCTAGCTCTACTGAAGCGAACCCGAGAGATCAAGTCAAGTCGATTTCAACTACTATTGAAGCTGATTCATGCCCGATACGCCGTATTGGATCTTCCCAATACGCCGTATCCACTGGACAGAACCGTACACTGATGTACGAGACAAGACAAATGACGATTCTGTTTCTAAGTCATTTGAATGGTTACTACTATGAAGAAAAGAAGGGATCATATGGACCACAATTCTTGGAAGCTTACTCTCTGAAGCATTCACATATCAATAAATTCCATACCCCAGAAAGGAGAAAGACCAGGGAGTTTCACTTAACCTTGCTTTATTAAATAATGTATGCCTTGATAATGCCTTGTTTGACTTAGGAGCTAGCATTAGTGTTATGCTCTCTCGACCTACCTTAACTTAGGATTAAGCGAATTAGCTCACACTAAGTTGACAGTTGAATTAGTAGTGTCGGTACCCGATCTACACTTTCACTTCATATTACGAGATAATGAATCGAACCAAGAAACTAGAAAAGAGATAAGGTTTTAAGAGAGAAAGAAGAGAGAGAGATAAGAGAAAAAGAGGTACTATTATTATAGATATGGAGAGATTGAGAGAAAAGAGCTCAAAGATTATTTTAGAAAATGAGAATGATTATTCTAAGTAGAAAATATCTATATATATACCCCTTAAATACATTTAATGTTGACACGTGGGATATTTAACTAGGACCCTCGGGCTTGGTTTTTGGCTTTGGGATTAAACCCGAACATATACAAATTAGTTAACAATCGAGCCGATTCCCGATAATATTCTATTACAACATTAACTAATTAATTGACCGAGACTTAAAAATACATAATAACGAACTTCATGTTCGACTCAATATTTTTGAGGCTAACAATCTCCCCCGAAGTGGAGTTCAATGATGACACTCCTATCAAGAGATAATGAGATTGCTTGGTCGTTAAGCTCATGTGGTCTTGGTCCTTTCTATTTGTTCTTTTGTTGTAAACTGGTTCCTTCATGTTTTGCGGTCTAGAACTTTTTTGAGTGTGGCCTTTGTCATTGTCTTTATCGGCTAGCCATCTGCGATCTTTGTTTCTTTACAAACATGTCATACTTTTGCATTATCTTGAAAGCTTTTTAAATCAGAGTTAGCGGAAGTCTTTGTCTTTAAAGTCTTGAGGCTTTCTGATAGGATTATCTTTGTAGAATCAGCAATGAGCAAGTGGTAATGAAATCGACTTGTTGAGTGAGATACTTCACCAACCGTTTAACTCTGCTAGGTTTACGTTAGTGAATAATCAAGTAAAATTGATTTGAAAATCAACGACATGTTACTTGTAAAAGCGTTTTTGTAAACACATCTAGGAGTTTTTGGGAGCTTGATCAAATCATCAGACCGTTAATTCTATTACTGGGAACCAAATCGATATCGCGAGTGTCACAAATTTGATTCATATAAATCCTCGCAAGTCCCACTACGGCAAGAGCTTGTTTGATGTTGACTGCAAGCGAAGGATTTCTCATCTTCCTTGTGAATACTAAAAGTATCACTCGCAGTGTCTGCACTATCACAAGATATTGCGTAGGACTACATGTTAATCAGCTGTGAACATGATGATATTCTAAGCAGTGTTTGAAATGGAATGTGTCCCTAACAGGGGGAAAAAAATAAGGAATTTTGATGATACTCTTAGGCTTCTAGACTCTATGGATTAAGTGCATTTTGTTTTAGAGTGACATAGCAATGAGAGAGGCTTGGAGCTAATATTGGGCGCACCTGAATTGCAATATCAAGCAATCTCAGAGTTGAAGATTGGTCAATAGAATAATCTTGTGTATCGTCCGTGACAAATGAGACAAGTTTCTGTTGAGAGAAACCCGATGGCGGGCGAAGTGGTTTGTGCAATGCATTCACTGGTCCATGATGTCCGTTTCCCATTTCAAGTCAATCAACTTGGTGATTCGACAGGCATATGTATTAGACCTAGGTTTCTGCCTAAGGTTGTAGTGGAGGCTTCTTTCTTTAGACCCTTTATTCCATACATTTCTTCCCTCATTCTTCAACGCCTTGCAATGCTTACCAAATGTCCATTTCTAACCCTTGGTTGTGATAGTATCGTTCCAAGTGTTAACTGAACCTTCAATCTTAGATCGGCATTATTCCCATATACATTCATTTCCAATCATAACCGCTAAAGGACTGCTATTTCTAACTTTGATTATCCTATGGTAGATCCTTCGCAGTTCTGGTTGGATCATAGTCATTGATTCCTAACACTAACCACCCTATGACTGTTCAGTATTCGTAGTTTTGTCGAAATTTAAGATGTGTGTAGCGTATAATATCGGAACGCATAATCCTTTTCTCTTCAGCACATTGAGTCAATAGATCATTGTTAATACATTTTCCTCCCCTTATTGTTAAATAATGAAACGGACGTTTAGTTTTTTGAAATACTTGTGATTAAAAATATGTCTTGAAAAGTTACGTGGGAGAAAGAATATTATCAGCATGAATGGTTGGAAACATTATGATAAGTTTTTGAATACATAAGAATGGTCGTTGATGATGATCCAAAGAACATTAAAACTTGTTTTGCTGAAACCTCTACTGTGCCCTCAAAATAGGGAACCAATTTGAAAAATTAGTGTCTTATTGAAACATTGTGAGGTGTGTAGATGTTGAACACACAATTTGAAAGTATATGAATTTGTCATCGAGAAATTCTTGAAAAATTGTGTTCAACTTTTTGAAAACAGATGTT
Source organism: Tanacetum coccineum (assembly GCA_026074375.1). Taxonomy (NCBI): domain Eukaryota; kingdom Viridiplantae; phylum Streptophyta; class Magnoliopsida; order Asterales; family Asteraceae; genus Tanacetum; species Tanacetum coccineum. Next base: position 68,182 of record BQNB010014978.1, read on the forward strand.
AGAGACTTAACGTACACTATCCTTTTTCTTGGGAGGCTAAAAACATGAATGTCTTGTATAGAAGCGAGCTCAAGACCGAGAACAGGTAATTTCTCGTCTAGGAAGGTAAGTTATAAACCTATACCTTTTTGAAGTCGCGGTTAATTTACTGACATTTGCACATAAAGGGGCCATCTCGAAAATTAGAAATGACTTGTTTGAAACTATTGCAAACTCTCATGTAGCTCGAACTATCATTTAGCACAATACCGCGTGTCAATGTTAAATCGACATTTCTAAGCACTAAAGGTTATCGATTCCAATAGAGACATGTCGAAAAATCTTTTTGTAAATTTCTGGAAATTTCTGATTTGTATTTTGACTTTGAAGTTTATTTTTGTATTTTTGCTTCTCAAAAATATTTACATGGTGATGTTGATGATGATATCAAGCAGTCTCATATTTGAAAGATACCTCCTAGTATCAGGCTGGAGTCAAACTATCTCATAGCGCAATCCTTCGTGACAGGATACTTAACGGATCCTCAGGAAGGGCTTTCGGGTAACATGTCAGCTAATTGGTATTCAGTTTGGACAAAAGATAATTCAAAATACCTATTTTCAAACTGTTCCTTTAAAATGATACCGGAGTCATGGATGTGCTTGGTCGCGTAGAGATGTGTACTGGGTTGTCATGAGATTGCTAGGCTGACTGAGGAGTCCGGCAATAGCAACGGTATTTTGATTGTAGTTGAAGGCATAATCTTGAGTTGTGTCGCTCCAAATCCACATTACTTGAGCACACGTTGCAGATAAACGCCACATACTGCTGCTCTGGCTAGAGACATTGCAGTGCATGTTTTGTTATCTTTGTGACTTCCAGGGGCTTACAAGTTTAGTCACCAAGGAACTGTATCCCTCCAGAAGTGCTTTTCGCGAGTATCAGGGCATCCGCATGATCATTTCTGAAAATGCTGTTAGTTCAAAGCCAGAATCTTTGGATACCAGAGGTCCAGGTTAATGGTACCCTTTAGGTATTTAAAGATTCTTGAACCTCCTTGAGGTGCTTGAATATGGGCGTGCTTGATAACGTGCACATAGCATACTGCTTGCACTTAAGTCCTGGTCAACTAGATGTCAAGTACATGAGTGACCCATAAGAATTGACTAGTCCAAATCAAACAGTTTTGGTAAAGACATCTCAAATCTGTTGATGGTTGACAATTTACCAAAAATTGTATGGTGCTCAATACACCATGGTATTGCACTGAAGTATTGACTACTCCAGAGCAAACGGCTTTTGGTAAAGAGAACTCAAATCCGTTGATAGCTTTAATAGTTTGCTCAAAACTATATGGTTCTCAACTCACCAATGTTTAAATTACTGAGAGTTGACTAGTCCTGAGCAAACGGCTACAGGTAAAGACATGACAAATCCGTTCTTGGTTGTGATAGTTTACCAGAAACTATTCAGGTTTTCAACTCACCTAGGATTCACGTTCTGAGTAGTTGAAATGGTTTCAGTCCTCCATGGAGCTTACCTTTTCTAGGTACCAATGGACTGACTAGCCCAAGAGTGGATGGCTACTTGGTAAAGGCTCATAAAATCCATTTATGTTTCTGTGGTGGCCAGTTGCTGTTGAAGATTTGATTCAAGATGAGTGATTGTTGCTGACAAAGATTTAAAGATCTCAAATATTCAGACATATCTTTACATTAAAGAGTGAAAGTGTTTTCAAGACTTCAAAGATCTGTAGAGGTGAAGGCTACACAAGAAAAAGGTATGTTTGAATATTCAACTGATCTGAATACTAATCAAGATGAAGATACAAGCTGTGCATGGAAGAAGATTTCAAAGAAGAAGTTTTAAACTGAAGAAAACTTAAAGTTAAGCAAGTTAACATCAAGTTAGGGGAGGATTGTTAGGAAATATTATAAAGTACTGATGTCAGATAACAAAGTACTGTTAGTGATATTAAAGTACTGTCGTTATGTTAAAGTATTGTTAGTTATAGAAAAGTACTGTTAGCAATATCAAAGTACTGCTTATAACAGTTTTAGAGTTTTAGAAGGATTGTACTAGGAGAAGATATACATGACGAGTTGTATTAGGAGAAGATAAGCATGGCAGGTTGTAAGCCTAATAGGGTTAATCCTTGATGTCTATAAAAGGACCCCTTGGAAGGCATAGTTAGGTACGAGTACGAGTCTTAGAAGAAGTGTTAGCGATTAGTATTATTAGTGTTTAGGAATCTGCAAAGTTAGGCAGGTTCAAGGTGTGATAATAAAAGTAATCTTTTGATTATTGCTGTGTGTTCTTCTTAATATTATCAATTAGATTCCGCATAATTGATAATACTTTGTGTCAGCGTTTCATAGTTATTATCTTGGATTTATTCAAGGTAGTAATATCCTTTACAAGTTAAAGGTTCAACATATTAGAGTACATCGATCCTACAAGTGGTATCAGAGCTTGTGAGGAAACTCTGATTAAGAAGAACTTTGAACATCCGATATCTTTGCAAAACACTAAAGATGTCTGAAGCTGAAAACCACCCTCCTGCCTCATCTGTCACTGCACTACGAATTCCAATCATCAAGAAGGGTGAGTATGACCTATGGTGCATGAAGATGAGACAGTATATTGCAATTACTGATCATATTCTATGGGATATAATCACCAATGGTGACCAGGCTACAACAGAACCAGCTTCTTCCTCAGGTCAACCTTCTGCACCGAAAACTTCAATTGTTGTCAATGCAAGGAGAAACAATGAGAAAGCTCTCAACATATTGCTCTCTGCAATACCAGATAGACATCTCTTGAGCTTCCATGATGCTCAAGATGCCAAGAGTTTATGGGCTGCTATAAAAGCAAGATTTGGAGGTAATAAGGAATCTAAGAAGATGCAGAAGAATCTCTTGAAACAACAGTTTGAGACCTTTGTTGTTGGAGCCAGAGAAGAGCTAGACTCAGCATACGACAGATTCCAGAACATTATTAGTATGCTAGAGTTGTATGATGCTAAGGTATCCTGTGAAGATGCTAATTTAAAATTTCTCAGAAGTCTACCATCTGTGTGGCATGTGGTTGCTACAATGATTAGAGGACAACCTGGATTAGATGAATTGGACTTTGATGATCTTTATAACAACCTGAAGGTGTATGAGCATGAGTTGAAGGGTGCTTCAAGTTCAAATTCACAAAGTATTGCTTTTATGTCTGCTGAAATCAAAGGCAGTACTTCTAGACAAAGTACTGCTGATGATAAATCTGAAATCATCACCAAAGGGTATGCTCAGGCTTCATCAAGCAAGTTGAAAGAAACTCTCAACTCTTCTTTCAACTCAGATGAAATCATATGTTCTTTCTTTGCTCAACAAGCTTCTATGCCTGAAACTCATGATGATGAAGACTTGCTGCAAATTGATGATGATGCTATGGAAGAAATTGACATCAGATGGCAAGTAGCTATGATAACTGCAAGAATAAGAAAGTTCATGAGAAAGACAGGAAGACCCATAGACCTCAAGCCTAAAAATGGAATCACCTTTGACAAGTCAAAGATTGAATGCTTTAACTGTCAGAAGTTGGGTCACTTTGCTAGGGAATGCAAGTTTGCTAAATATCAGGCAAACAGAGCAAATGGAAGTAAGGAAAAGAGAATTGTGCCCATTGAAGATTCAAACTCAAAAGCTTTGGTAGCAAAAGACAGCCAAGGTGAAATTGACTGGACCAAGGAATTTGATGATGATCCTGTGACTTTTGCTATGGTGGCACTGAATGGAATTGAAGAAGATGATTGGAGCATAGAGATTGATGCAGACCATGTGGATCTTGGACAAGATGGACTTGGAGTTTTTGACTGGAGCGAAGAAGCTGATAATGCACCAGTTGCTCTTGCTTTGATGGCTACAAGCTCAACCGATTCTTCTAACTCAGAGGTACCCTACTGTTCTAATTGCAGTAAATCTTATAAAAAATTGTTGAATGATTATCAAACTGAAAAAGATAATTTTCAAAGAGCTAGGTTAGAAATTCAGGGATATCAATTGAGCTTAGAATCATTAGAGGTCATAATTAGAACACATGAAAAGAATGAATACGCATGGGGTGATAAATATGAACAGATGGAGTATGATTTAAAAATGAGGGATTGGAAATTAGGCGAAAAACAAAAAGAATTAATTTGATAAGTCATAAAAGAAAGGGATGAATTGATAAGAAAAACTTGAAAAATGGAGCTATGCTACTCTATTTGCAAACTGAAATCATGACAAACAAAAGGTTTTGTCTGTTAAAACATGTATTGGGATTTGGAGTTGAATATAGTAGTAGTGAGGAAAGTAACACATTCATCTCGGGGATGAAACTTTACTTGGTCCTTTGTATGAAAATTTCAAAGAGAAAGGCATACATGTAGTACCTCCACCCTAGGTTACACATTATACCACTAGGGCAGATGTTGCTTTTATTGGGATAGATGAGCTAGCTATCGGAATAAGGTTGATTAACAACAAAACTCAGTGTCTAGTGGAACAGGATCATTCGACATATTGTGAATCTAAAAAACAAGAGTGACTTAATCAAAAAACCAAAGAACTAACCCAGAATACTGTTAAGTCTACACTGATAGAAAAGGTATTATTTGAAGATTGGGTTGAATTAGTGTGATGAAGAGGTTCCACTAGGATTTTCAGAAATTAAGAAGCAAACTGTTTTGAAATCAGAAACATCTTCTGAAAACAAATCACCTAGGAGTAAGGATAGTTTTGGTCAAAGATCTAGGAGAAGGGGACTTGGGTACAGAGATGGTAAAAGTTGCTTGTATGTTAAGTCTTATCACTTAATCAATGGATTGTTGATTACATGAAAGAAATCTCAAACAGACCAAAACATATACCATTGGAAACACAGGTTCAAGGGACTCAAGATCCAGTTTGGAGATAACACATGCTAGGGTAAATCCTAGAATTTCTCAGTACTATAGGGCACCTCATCAAAGAAGGTCTTTTATCCCATCAGCAGTACTTACAATGAACCGGTTTGAAAAGTACGTAGCTCTACGCACCGAATCAAAAATGTCACAAGCAGTACCTTCAAAAAGTACTGCTAGTACATTTTACCAAAATACTGCTAGACCAAATGTATCCAAAGCAGTACTTTCACAAAGTACTGCTAGGCCATATTTCTCAAGACCAGTGTTTAGCACAAGTACTGGTAGACCTTATTATCCAAGAATGGATAATGTAAGACCAAGAGCTTCAAGCTTTTCACCACCCAAAGGGTTTTTCAATACAAGAACTGTTGACAGACCAAAAAGCCCAAAGCCAATTATAAAATCTAAATGGGTTAAGAAAGAAAGTACTGCTGGGACACAAGCAGTACTTCCACAGACTAAGGGTGAAAAAGGGAATGTTGTGACAAGTCCAACACAAACATGGAGACCAAAGAGGGCTTATCTAGATCATAGGCACAAGAATAATGGATCTTACCACATCAAAGAAATTTTAGTCTTGTAACTCCCATAGGGAATTCAAGTCAGTAATGACTTGGGTTCCTAAGAGAGTTTAACTCCTTTAATTGTGTGTGCAGGGCAATCCAGAAGAGGAACTAAAAGATCATGCTATTATTGATAGTGGTTGCTCTGGAAGTATGACAGGAGACAAGGACAAACTCTCAGATTTCAAGGAGTACAAAGGAGGTTATGTAGCTTTTGGCAATGATCCTAAAGGAGGAAGAATCACAGGAAAGGGAACCATCAAGACATCATGCATAGATTTTGAGAATGTCAGCTATGTGAAGTGATTGCCTGTTTTCACACTGTAAATATATATAATATATAATAAAATATAAAATATATATATAAGTATAAAAATCAACAATCAATAAAACCGAGAAGTAGTATAGAATGTTCCAGGGTCGTTTA